>JARQOC010000003.1:562060257-562229886 GCA_033576535.1 Allobates femoralis
CAGCATAGTCATTCTTCCTAACCGATGGTAAACATGAATCAGAGACTGGCTCCTGCATTATCAACTCCTATATTTTACAATTATTTTTTCAGGCAAGAACATATCTGAAAACCGTCACGGACTGGTTTTTACTTCCTGCTCAGCTACACTGTCAGTTGTTGGTCTATGTTCACACCAAGGCCTGATATAGTAGCTCAGTGGGCAGTGAGAAGCCAGCAGGGACATAATCCTATGACTGGCCACCTAATCCCTGTCACTCAACTATGCCTGTCTGAAACGCCTCTACAAAGTAAGGCCGGGTTCACACGAGTATATGCACAATCATCTGATTTTTCTTCTGCATATCATCATGTATTTTTATGTTAGTCCACAAGTAATTTATTGTGTCCATTTTGCACATCCGTGTAGCATCTGTTTTATACAATGAACAATTCACAAATAGAGTTTCCTATCTTTATAATTGTAATATATTTATGATATGGATGGCAACTCATATGTGATGTTTTTTTACAGACTCACTGACTTATAATGGTCGACTCTGATCCAGAATACATAGTAGTAGACATTGCAATTTTTTTCTATACACAGACCGCTGGAAAAATGCAATGTGTGAACATGCCTAAAGACACACAATATATTATATTGCAACAGGAGCCAATTTCTGATTCATGCTGCTTGGGTTTCTGCTGATATGTTACCTTTAACATATGGCACATGATACATAACTTATATGTGCTTCTGTCCAGTTATAGGTGCCCAGAAGTCATGGTTTGCTTCAATTTAGCACAGCCTATATCAGAACAATGCTTTATAATAATTCTACCACCGTATAACTTATTATAACAGATGCAATATTCTGCAACTATGTGTTCTTATAGAAAAATTCCTTACTGAATACAGGTTACAATTAGAGATGTAAGAATCGATGTGCAGGCCCTCCAGGTCCATCGGCCAGGTCAGTAATTCGTGACTGCTGGAGTGAAGATCTGAGAATTTGCTCACCTTCCTGCATACCTGGCTCTTCTGATTGCACCACACTGCAATGATGGCATCGCCCCTACCCAGCTTAGAAAAAGAGGAGCCAGGAATGCCGGGAGTTAAGAGATTCTCAGGTCTCCAGCTGTCACAGATTACGACCCTCGCTGATGGACCAGAGTCCTGCAAATCAATTCTCCAATCTCTAGTTATAGAAATAACAAATCCAGAAATAGCCCATGACTTACAGAAACTAACTGGCTTCTCAATTCCTGGAGATGATTGCGCAGAAGCTTCATGTCCTTAGAACCAGATGCTCCAGCATCCAGCACAAACAGCTTGTCAGAAATCTGGAGATCATTACCAAACCTGACAATGTAGAGAAAATACAATTATCACACACAAGACAAGGAAAGACTCGACAATAAGCTTGGTACACAAAGAGCATGTCCAGTGAATGACTACAAAACAGGGATGAAATCTATAAGCATACGTTATATGTTCTTGGACAGTGGAACTACCTAACCACAGAGAGCCAAGTTGACATCTGCTTATGTTCATTCATTCGTAGGAGTAGAAAAATCGACTACAAGCTGTGGTTAATCCATCACATGACGTATACCAACAATGCCCAATGGAATCTATTGACTTACTGGGTCCGTCCTTTTATTGGAAAATAAAGGTTTCCACTAAACAATATCTAAAATATCTGCGATGTAGGCCCTGAATGACATCTCAAAGGTTTGTACCTTACATTTTAGTGAACACTTATTTAATCCGATTTTACTTATATTTTGGGGAATTAGATATACAGTCAGTTTGGCGTTTGGAGGGTAAACTATGCATTAAAGAAATCTAAAAACATATGTAAATGCAATATTACAAAATGTGGAGTTATCGTGTTGGAAGTAACAGTTTATGATCCTCATTTCTTTGCTACAGCAGATAGTAGGTCGCCTTGTGCTGTGGACAACCCAACCTGTCCATGTATTGTCAATGTGGCAGCACTGCAAGTAAACTGAACAGTAACAGAATCCACCCACAATTGGTCTACAAAAAATAAATGTAAAGTCACTAATAACTATAGCCATATGTAGCAATGTTGTCCAAATCATTACCGATTTCTAATTTCTTTCAGCAGTGACATATCCTTGTCATATCCAAACTCTCCAGCAGGATGTGGGAGATTCACGATGTCTGCATGGGTGGCAACAAGGACTACTTTAAGAAGATTCTTCAGCTTCCCTCCATAGGCTATTGCATAAAAAAAGAAACAGGACAATAGTAAAACACACCCCTTATTTTATTAATTCCAGCAATGTACAGGTCATAGTTATATGTTGTTTTCAATCATCAGACAGGTAACCATATGGCATGTTTATCAAAGATCAGAACGGTGCTCAGGCTGAACACATGTATACAATTGTATACTACTTCTTTTGCTACCAACCACAGACCTACAAAATCTCATGTGTCTGAAATAGATGTGATATTTTTGCAGCTAATAATAATTAGGCTTTAATGTCGCTGTACATTTATTCAGTGATTAAGTAATCAACTTGCACAGACCTGGCCACTTAGAGATACCCGTCTCCATGGATCATGTTTTTGTCAAACACTGCAATTTATGTATCAAAAAAATGGGATAGTGGTAGGAAATTATGCCAGGTACAACCTGGTGTAACTCAGTATTTTTATCTTTGTCAAACAGCATAGACCATGCTGATGAATATTGAAAACAAATAGAAAAAAATCTAATGGAGCGCTAGGCTAAGGACACAAAAGGGTGGTTTAATAGGAACATCCAAACCTTTATTGAACCCTTGTAGGCCCTTAGTGGCCTACAAGGGATCTATAAAGGTTCGGATGTTCCTTTTGTGTCCTCCATCCTAGTGCTCCATTAGACTGTTTCTATTTGTTTTCATTATACCTATTTCCCTCTGAGGGAAGTCTGACAGAAGCAGCTCTGGGTGCGGGATCGATCCTTTTCACGTTACCACAGGATCTGTGGTTGCCTGGTAACCCGCATAACAGTAAAGGACCTGCGCTGACATGTTTCCTGCATCTACCGATCACATTATCTATACCGGAAGCAACGCAGAGCAGCCGAGAGAAGAGGCCAGCACTGCCTCCAACATTAGCGGATAGCACCGCACTTACAGGCAATCTTACGGAGTTGTATGGGGGCACACAACCCTAACAGGTAAGCGGCCTCTAGGCCCCTGTTCCCCCCAATATGACTAAATAACATTAGGTACTCCTCATTATGGTCCCTTTCTTTTTATCTTTTATGCTTATGAATATGGCACACTACAATATTTAGAGCTGGTGGAAATCAATTTGGACAGTAGCCGGACAGGAGCCCTGAGAACAGTCCCCTCCCTCTCTGCATACATGGCTCCTTTTTTTTTTTTATTAGGCAGTCCAGCTCTATATCATTGTTGCAGAGTTACACATGATGTTTCACCACCCTGGCTAATCAATAAAGCATTACAGATGTCACAAGTAGAGATGAGCAAACCTTTGAAGGTTTGGGTTGACAAACTTCCCGGTGATTGAAAAACCTGTTAGGATTCAGAGTTTAGGTGCTTTACGCTTGCAAAGCCGTGGAGCGAGCATCGCTATGGTCGGGTACAGTTGGTGCTTGGCACAGTGCAAGCAGCGTATAGTGTTTGATCAGTTCGCACTGGACTTAAAGCACAGTTTTTGGATGTAGTGTGTGTCCAAAATTAATTTAAAAAGAAAAAGAAAAAATAACACCTTTGCACCCACAGCTTATGGCTGGCTGTAGGTCAGCGAACAGCTGAACTGCAAATCAGTGACTTCTATTGATGTTCGGGTTAAGTTTGGGGGGTCACGAACAGTTCGACAGAAAGTTTGGCTCCAACGACCAAACAGACTTCAAAAGGTTCACTCATCTCTAGTCACAAGGTGATATTTTAGGGGTCCTGAAGAATGACTACATTACTGATGTGGCTGATGGATCGGGTCCTTCGAATCGATTCAATACAACTCTAACAGTAAATTTACATACTACTACAGCCCACCAGGATGAATACATGTATCAGAACTTTTTGCAGATTCTGTTCAGTGGCCTATTCAAATAATCTGTGATATTTCTGCATGTCTACAGTAAGAGTAAGTAAGACAGCATGCACATATTTGAGCACTGTCACTATCTGGTTTGATACAGTATACTACAACAATATGAACATGACTATATTCCATGTGCTATTTTATTTTGTAGGATTAGGTTAAATAGTTTCTTGAGCTAAGAGTGGGAAAACAACTTCTCGGACGGGGATTTATTGGATCTACACTCCTAAGCGGCTCACAGAATTTGATTACACTTCTAAAACATAAGCTGAGAAAGTGATCTTATGGTGTAGAAAATCAGGATTAGTGTTGGGAGCAGCAGTCCAGCACCCAGGACTCATGGCAGCCTGCAGTAAAAAGAGAACCGTACAACTTATGAATATTTCACTTAATGAGCAGAAAAAACAGGACTTAATAAAACCCACATCACCATGGTCTCTAAATGAACCAGTGCATGTTTCTATACAGCGGAAACTCAAAACTGCAATAAGTAACCCAATGGTGACCATGAGTATAAAGACTTAAAGGGGTGACAATAAAATGGACTATGGATATAAGCTCTAATGTTTTTGAAGTTATGTCTATAATAATTTTTATCATTAAAGGGTCAGTCCAAGACCAGCAGCTTTTCTCCTAACTTTCCATCTACAGTATCCCTATAATCTAAGCTATATTCTAATATACTTCCTTTATTAATTCCCTATGGTCACTTGCTACACTAACAGCTATTGTTTTATGTTTTTTCTAGTTCCTGCTTGATGATGCTCTGTATTAATTCCTCAGTGCATGCTGGGATCCTCACAGAGAACATTATGAGCAGCGAGGAGAGGCTGCAGTCACTTCCTCAGCCCAGCCCTGAAACAAAGTGTCGCTGTGATGTTGGTTTCAGGGGCAGGGCTGTCTATTTTATGTTCACAAGGGTCTCCCGCCCCTCCTCACTCCCCTCACCACAGTGCAGTATCTCAGCCCTGCTCCCCTTTCCCCCTAACTGCAGTGAGATGTCTCCCTCTTCTTTCAACCTCCCTGCAATGTGCTGTTGCATCTTCATTAAGCTTTGTCTGGCCCCTGTGCGATGAGCGCACTGAAGTTTCAAGCCAGGGATACAGAAGACCAAGCAGTGCAGGACAACATAAGTATTGCCCACAAGTGACATCAGTAGCATATCCCGGGCAGCTTATGCATACTGATGAGCAGGGAGCTTCCTCTGACATCACTTGTGAGCGGAGCTTATGTTGGCCAGAACTGCTGATCTGCACTGTGCCCGGAATACTGACATTTCCATGCTTCCCCACATGCTTCCGTCTTGCCCCTGTGCGATGAGTGTACTGACATGTCACTACTCCTGGCACGTGGCAGATCGGAGGGGCTGGAAGACATAGACGTCACCCACAAGTGGAGTCAGTGGAAGCTCCCTGCTCATCAGTATGCATAAATTGATAGTCCACTGACATCACTTGTGGGTGGCAATTATGTCATCCTGCACCGTCGGTCTACTGTATCACTAGTCTGGAACTTTAGTGCAATCGCACATTTAGAGAGATGAGGCATGGGGGAAGATGCGACAGCACATTGCAGGGAAGGGGGAAGAAGAGGGGGGCTGAAACACCACACTGCAGGAAGGAGGAAAGAGAAGTGGGGCTGAGACTCTGCACTGCAAGGAAGAGAGATGAGGAGGGGAGAGAGACCCTTGTGAACTCAAAATTGACAGCCCTGTCCCTGAAACCAGCATCTCAGTGACACTTTGTTTCAGGAAGGGGCCAAGGAAGTGCCTACAGCCTCTCCCCCTGCTCGATGATGTTCTGTGTGAGTGTCCCAGGACGCACTAGGGCACTCACACGAAGCATCATTAAGCAGGGAATAGAAAAAAAAATGCAATAGCTGTTAGTATAGAGAGGAAACCGTAGGGAATGAAAGGATATATTAGAAAATATCTTAGATTATATAGATAAACTAGCTGTAGTACCCGGCTACACCCGGGTTAATAAATAACTGATGTTAGCTATAACAAAATAGAATTTGAATATGTCATATTAATGACCTGTAAGAAAATAGAAGCTGAGCTGTGATTGGTTGCTATAGGCAGTCTAATACATCTCCAGCCAACAGTAAACCCTCCCCCCAGCCGGGCAGTATATGTTACCTCACACATACACATAATAGACAGCTCATGTGACAGACATCTGCCTTAATTCCCTATATGGCACATGTGTTGCACATTGGCTGTTTTTAATCAGATGTTTATGTTTGGAAATTAAAAATAGAACACATATGAGGCGAGTTGTGTGAGGTGATTTGTGCACATCTGTGTCTGTCTGTGTGGTGTGTGTGTCCTGTGTGTGTGTGTGTGTGTGAGTGTCTCTTGTGTGCTTGTGTGTGTGTGTGTCTGTGTGGTGGTGAGTGCATGTGTCCCTATAGGGTGTGTATGTGTGTGTGTCCCTGTGGTGTGTGTGTGTGTGGGTCTCTGTGTTGTGTGTGTCTGTGTTGTGGTGTGTGTCTCTTTGTGGTGTGTGTGTGTCCCTATAGGGTGTGTATGTGTGTGTGTCCCTGTGGGGGGGGTTGGTGTGGTGTGTGTGTGTCTATGTTGTGTGTCTCTCTGTGGTGTGTGTGTGTCTGTGGTGTGTGTGTCCCTATGGGATGTGTATGTGTGTGTGTCCCTGTGTGTGGAGGGGTCTGTGTGGTGTGTGTGTCTGTGTTGTGTGTGTCTCTTTGTGTCTTTGTGGTGTGTGTGTGTGTCCCTGTGGGGTGAGTGCATGTGTCCCTATAGGGTAGCTGTGTGTGTGTCCCTGTGGGGGGTGGGGGGTCTGTGTGGTGTGTGTCTCTTTGTGGTGTGTGTGTGTCTCTGTGGGGTGAGTGCATGTGTCGCTATAGGGTGGGTGTGTGTGTGTGTGTGCTGTGTGTGTGTGTGGGGGGAAGTTGTGTGTCTCTTTGTGGTGTGTGTGTCCCTGTGGGGTGAGTGCATGTGTCGCTACAGGGTGTGTGTGTATCCCCGTGTAGGGGTTGTGTGTCTCTGTGTTGTGTGAGTCTCTTTGTGGTGTGTGTTTGTTTGGGTGCGTGGTGAGTGCCAAAGTTGGGGCTGCACCTTAGCGACTATACACTTGCTGTTACTCTTTGTGTGCGGGTGGTGTGTATACATGTCCCCGTGCGTGGTGAAAATCCCATGTTGGAGCCCCACCTTAGTGACTATATGCTGGTATATGCTGTTAGTCTTTGGCACTATCATTAAGCCCCTCTCATTCACAACTGTCAACTGGTAACTGTCACTTTTTCCCCATTATGTAGATAGGGGCAAAATTGGTGAATTGGAATGCGCGGGGTTAAAATTTCACCTCACAACACAGCCTACGATGCTGTCTGGGTCCAGACATGTGACTGTGCAAAATTTTGTGGCTGTAGCTGGCAGCTGTCGATTTTCCTCCAACATTTTTCCATTCACTTTTTCCCCCCATTATGTAGATAGGGGCAAAATTGTTTGGTGAACTGGAACGCGCAGGGTTAAAATTTCGCCTCACAACATAGCCTATGACGCGCTCGGGGTCCAGACGTGTGACTGTGCAAAATTTTGTGGCTGTAATTGCAACGGTGTAGATGCCAATCCCGGATATACATACACACACACATATTCCACTTTATATATTAGATTAGACAGGAAGTTAGGAGAAAAGTTGCTGGTCTTGCACTGACCCTTTGAGCTGTTCAAAATGCTCAGTTTCATAGAGTGAAAATTTAACTGATGGCATAAAAAGTGTTGAGAGCTCAAGGCCTCATGGGCCACCAACAGGGCAGGTTTTCAGGATTTCCTTAGCATTGCCCAGGGTTGGAATCATCACCAGTGCAGGTGATTCAATTATAAGTTGTGCACTGCTAAAATAATCCTCAAACCTGCACTGTTGGCTGTTGACTGTTAGAGGCCAGGAGTTCCCCACCTCTGGATTATAGCTTCAGAAATTAGCAAAAGCTACAAGGCTCCATATTATCATCTCCTGAATCCTCTCTTTGGTAAAAAAAAATGTTTTACCTCACAGAAAGAATCATCTGTGATCCCAAGCTGTAATGTCTGTATACTTTACTGTACACTTTACATCCAAAAGTAGAAATTATTATTACTACAAGATCTATGGATTAAAATGAACTTCAAAATGAAATTTCTTCATGGGAATACCCATTTAATGACATAAATGTCACAAAGGGGTAAACAGACATCAAAGGGTAAAATAATAGGCACATTTTCACATTTATTCATACATGCAAAAATTTCTCAGATGCTCACATATTTTTTCCAGCTTTTTTTAATGATACATGAGCTTTGTTATTATGTTATTTTCTTACTCGCTTTTTAATTTATTTGCAGGTATCGATTGAAATATAGAAGATATGTGGTTGTTTTTCATTTTTTTTTTAAATAACCACAAAGGACTGCTAACAAACATTTAAAAAATGTGTTCCTCTTTCTATAACAATTATTTCTATGTTTCATGTCAGTGGTAGTCATGTGAACAGACAGTAACTTCTTTTTTTCTTTTTACTTGTTTTTTTTTAATGTATTTTTTAATTTTCATTAATTTCACATATAGTACCAACTATAAGGTTATAAAAGACCTTTTGGGGGCATTTTTCAATATTTAATTACCATTTTCCTACTTTACTTACCCTGTAACTGGAGCTGGTATATTAACCCCAGTTACAGTGGAAATGCAGGCTCCTGGCAGCAGAACTGACTGGGCATCTATGTCTCAGCAGCTCCTGCTCCCTGCCTACACCTAACATCACATGATTGCTGGGTCAGGAAGGCGGAGTCAGTAGCACTTGCTAGAACAGTTTTTACAGCTCTTATTAAGCGCTGTGTATACAGTGTTACAGAAATCAAAAACAGTAATATATATCTCTGCCTTCTCTAACAGAGCTTGCCTGTGTCTGTCAGCCGGTTCCTCGCTTGCATAATAAGTGAATGAAAAAAAAAAAAATCATAAAAAATCCCAAATTGGGACCAATGAAAAAGACATCTTGGCATGCATAGAGTAAGCCCTCATTTAGTTTCATTGATGTAAAATCATTTAACTTTTGTCCCTCAGAACATGGTTATACAAAAAAAAAATTACTTTTTTATAGTATTTGTTGTACAAGAGTAATAAAACAACTACATACATTTACACAGTTACATAGTAACAACAGTTATAGATGAAAAATGGTTTGTTGCTATACTATGCTCAGGGGTGGACCTACTGTGGTGCAGCTGGTTCAGCTGCACCAGGGCCCCGACCGGGTAGGGGGCCCCTCAAGCCTGCAGGGGGGCCCCCAGCCGACCCCCATGTCCCTGTGTCAGAGGAGAGGGGTTAACTGAGGGAAGCTTCCTGCTTCCCTCGGTGATCCCGCCTCTCCTCTCTCAGCCCCGGCACCCAGATCTACAATGCGGCGCAGGTAAGAGCCGCACGCTCCTCCCTGCCAGCATCCCCCACCGCCTCTCACCACCAGCACACGCAGCCCCTTCGCATAACGCTGCCAGCACCCACAAACCCCCAGCCCTCCCCCCGTCCTCGCCCGACGCCACCAGCCCCAAAATCACCCACAACCCCCCCCCACCCCCGGTCGTCACTGGCTGCACCAGGGCCCGGCAGGCTGAAGGTCCTCACTGACTATGCTGACCCACAAACTGAAGTTCACCCCTTATTTGTGAAGTAAGTGAAAAAAGTTAAGTTAAAAATAACAAAAAACAACAGTAGAATTGCCAGATACTAAGGTATATGTATCCCAAAATGGTGGCAATGGCCATTAGACCTTATCCTGCAAAATAATAGCTTTCATACAGACACATTGCCGAAAAAAATTGTGGTGCTTGGACTGTACCTATGAAAGATGTTTGGGCCATTAATCACTCTTCGCAAACTGTCATACATGTATGTCAGCACTGTGTAAAGAGGGTCCAAGAGATGAGCTATCTACACTAGATGCCAACTATGTCTCTAACAGTAGTGGCCAGAGCTGAGCTCCGATAGCTGCTGATAGCAATTTACTGTAAATGTAGTGGTCAATTGCTGACAGCAGCATTTAACCAAAATGATTGTTTATGCATTGTGTCATCTTTATACCTCATCACAGAAGATGGTGATTTTTATTACATTCTGCAACACTGAGGTATTTTAGCATAGAATTTAAATGATTAGTATAGTCACATGCACAAGCCAAGCCCCCTGAAGGGGACCAAAAAATTAAAAAGTAAAAAAAAAAAAAAATCACTACTAACATTTAAGAAGGGCCTGGATGCCTTTCTTGAAAACTATAATATTACCGGTTATATATGTAGATTTTTGATAGGGCGTTGATCCAGGGAATTAGTCTGATTGCCGTATGTGGGGTCAGGAAGGAATTTTTTCCCCAATGTGGAGCTTAGTGTTGCCACATGGTTTTTTTTTGCCTTCCTCTGGATCAACATGTTAGGCTATGGGTTGAACTAGATGGACTTAAAGTCTTCCTTCAACCTTGAATACGATGTTACTATGTAAAATTGCCCTAATATTTTCCCTATTAAAATGGATGGAAAAGTGTAAAAACATAAAAATGAAAATTGCTTATAAAAGAAGAGTTAAGAAATAAATATTCAAGGCTTTCATTTGTTGGAACCCAGAATATAACATAATGGATTTTTCCTACATTAGTAATTCATTACTTACCTATTGGTTCTTCAACTGGCACAAGTGATTTCAGAAAATTGAGCCAGAATATAACTTGATTCAGTTGAATTTCATATGGTTCTTCCAGGCTAAAGACAACTATGTGCACAGATGAGGGATCATTTGCAGCAAAATAGTCTAGCTGCAATAATATGTAGGGTTTCCTGAAAATTCCCAGACACTGAAATCTCCAACGCCTACAGAAGAATCAAGAGGAAAATATAGAAAATATAGGTGCTGTTTTCTAACATACCATTAGAATCACAATATGAGCAATGATCACTGGGAAAACAAACTTCCTGTAGTTTCTCCCGCAGCCCTTGCTTGCACAAGACCAATTCTTTAATAAAAGGTATGTAACAAAATAATAAAAAAAACTAGTGACACATGCCAGATCAGCAGACTCCAAACCGGTAGACAACGCTAAGATTTCTAAATGCTTTACATGGAACTATAAAGTTATACACATAGGTCTTGTAAAAGAACAATATACATGTCAGAATCACGTTTACAGGAGGATCTATAAAGAAAAAAAGATTGCCAGTACTAAATAGGAACCATAGGTGCAGAACACGTGAACTATGGAAGAGATTGGTGGTAACAGTATAAGAGAGTTTACAATACACTTGAACACATGACAATGTCTCAATATATAAAGTAGGGATGAAGACACTGCAGAGCAGACTACCATCATTTATTTTATTGTGGTCTGAATTATTAGGTAATAATCATCAAAAAATACAGTTAAAGAGGACCTGTCACCCCCCTGGTGCATGGCAATCTAAATACACCACTGAATGCAGCATGTCTGCTGCATTCAGGGAAGGGGTCTCTAGCTTCCCTGTGCACTGAGATATACACTTTATAAATCTTACATTTACTGAGTCAGGAGGGCATTCCTTCTTCTGGAGTCAGCGCTGGCACGGAGGTTTTTCCCTGCCTCCGGCTGGTCTGCCCATCCTCCTGCTGCTCTGTTCTTCCTTATTGTGTCCGCCCCCCTCCTCGACCTGCGCCAACTTCTAAGCTTCTGTTGTCACGCAGGCGCATAGCGAGGCCGTGACGTCAGTCACCAGCTACCGTCCCGCCAAGAGCCCTTCCCTGAATGCAGCAGGCATGCTGTATTCAGTGGTGCATTTAGGTTGCCATGTACAAGGGGGTGACAGGTCCCCTTTAAATACTTTGTCAGATAATTCTTAAAGGGAATTTATTTGTGAAACTCTGGCACAGTAATAAGAATAATCAGGAAAGTCCATGTAAATACTTAAGTCACAAAAAATGAGAAAAGTATTCTATCGAGTGATATAATTTTTATGCTTACGAAATAAAGGTATTTGTAAGCTTTCAGAGCTCACATGGCCCCTTCGTCAGACAATACTACAAATTAATTACTGAGACATTTAAATAGGTATTACAACAGGACATGAGGTGATGCCAAGTCTGGCTTCACACTACAGTTTTTTCACTGACCAGTGTCCATTCAGTTTGTGTGCCAAAATTCGGAGAGGAACCAGGAGAGGAACTTGCAGAGAAAAAGTATAATTGAAAGATTGACACCTGTTCTGAGTTTTGGAGACACTCCTGGTTTTGGCACACAAACTGGATGGACACTGATAAGTGAAAAAACTGCAGTGTGAAACCAGCCTAAATAGAGATAGGCCAAGGAAATTAAATTAAGATCTTTTGTTACTAATGCAGATGAGATGGAAGTGGTCTTTTATATGTCTGAAGACTTTCTGCTGGAGGTGTGAACTGTGTCCCTGTAATGAGTCATGAATCCACGTGTCAAATTGAGTCTCATTCTTGGCGACGTTCCAGCGATCCCGACAACGATACGACCTGGTTAAGGATCGCTGGAACGTCGCTACGTGGTTGCTGGTGCGATGTCAAACAGTCAGATCTACTCAACGACGCAGCAGCGATACAGCGACCCGAATAACGACCTCAGCGGTCGTTGGGACCGTGTCACACAGCAGCTAGTGTGACGACTCAGACCTACGTGGTTGAGTTCTGAGTCGCCAACAGGTCGTTAAGGCGTGAAACACACCGATGCATGCTGCCTAGCGTGAGCCAGACGATCAAAAAATGGTCCAGGACATTCAGACACGATCAGCGATGTCACAGCAGGGGCCCGGTCGCTGCTACGTGTCAAACATGGCAAGATCACTGGCGAGGTCACTATTGTGTCACAAAACCTGTGACGTAGCAGCGATCTCACTAGTGATCTCGCTATGTGTAACGTGGGCTATAGAGATTGGAGCATTCTTATTAACTTGAATTCCCAGATTTTTCATTCTCTATCATTTTTAAAGTGACCTTTCAATATTAGAACTTTTAAGTCTGTCATACTGTGTCCAGGTCTAGAGAAGTGTATTCCTACAGGCGTGTCCAGCTAATTTTTTTTGTATGTCTGCATCCTTGTTTGTAATTTTTGCTTTGTTTCACCAATATACATCTCTTTATACATATCATGTACACCATATATTGAAGGATGTATATGAAAAGAAGTCCATGATCTTATAGTCCTGGTTTGTGTTGTATATGGGGACTGTATCCAACTTTGAACCAACAAGTTGTTATACTGATGTTCTGGCAGTATCTTCTGCCTTTCTCAAGGTATTGGAACTGATACATGTTTTAACAAAAATATAATAAAGAGTACAAATAATAAGGTTAATTAAAAAAAAAAAAAAAAAAAAGTTCATCTTGAATTCATAAATTTAACAGAAATTCTGCTTTATAAATTCATAGAGCAAATAGTAAGAAAAGAAAGTCAAAATATGTGGATATATCAATTGCCTTATATAATTTGTGGTGTGTAAGGACGTGGAGTACCTTGTGTGATATAAAGGATTGAAAGAATACAAAATACAAGGGAGTGAACAGACGAATAGGAAAAAAGAAGAACCACAAAAGAGGATTTACAACAATTTAAGGATGAAATGAATGTGGTAAGGAAAAAGTGTAAATAATACCTGTTTAAATCTGGGAATACCCTTAAATTGAAATAGAGACTGAAGGATCCCTAGTCCTTATGGATACTATAAAAGATGAAATTGCTATAAGTAAATATCCAAATATAGGTAGAAATTAAACTTCATATTCAATTAAAGGTGTGTGTAATACATATTACAGGGAGGAAGTGATTTACCTGTGCAGCAATAAGTACTAACTTGCCTAGAGTATCCTATAGAGTTTATGGGTTCCTTTAAGTATAAGATGTCTACAGTGTATAAAAGGAACAGTAATTAATACCTCATGATATGTGAATTTTTAAGAAACAGACTTGTGACGTGTTTCATATGAAAATATTATAGATGTTCTAATAACTTATAAGATGGAATAATTTTAGATATTGTGATAGGAGCTCCAGAGTACAGGAAAAAAATACTATCCTGTAGAAATGCTGTGGATAGAAGAGTATTTGGCATAAGTCTAGGAGAATACATAGAAAAAATTAATATAAAATGATAATTCGACAAATCTGCTCGTTACCTCTTGCAATTATTAAGGATGTATTGTCCTTGTTAGAGTAAAAGTAATCATATAAAGCAGGATGTGAGCTAAGCAGAACACATATGGGAGGGTAAAAAAAAACTAGGGACCCACAGTGTATGACATAAGGTAAATATAGTGAGCGTTTATGTATATTAAATGGTAGTCACCTGTATTTGTAGAGCTCAAATGGTGCAGTCTGTAGGGTTTATAGTACTGATGCACATAGTCTCAGTGCCTATATTGAATTAGTGTTTAAGATGGGGCACTAGGGAGATCCTAAAAGGGCCATATTAATAACGAAATGACTGCTAAGAAAAAGGATAGGATCTAAGATTAGTTAGAAAGAAGTAAAAGACATGGTCTACCTTGTTAGAGTATGGGGAAAGAGGATCTAGTCGCGCTGTGAACGAGAAGTGTGTGGTGAACACTAAAGGCAGCGAGTAGAGGCTGTGCGCTGCCATTATAAGCGGTCAGAATGAGCGATATCTGGAAACCGATTGTACACATGCGTGCTGGCGCAGGTGATGTCGGTGCTCTGGCCGAAGCCAGATAGAGCCGAAGGTGAAGCAGCGATGTCAGCTCTCCGGACAGAGTAGGGAAAGCTGCAACAGTGTGCAATAACAGGATTCAGATTGGACAGGGGGAGACATCTTATACCTTTGATTAATGAACCCATAAACTCTATAGAATCCTCCAGGTGATTTAGTACTTATTGCTGCACAGGTAAATCACTTCCTCCCTGTAATACGTATCACACACACCTTTAATTCTGTTTGATTTCTATCAATATTTAGATATTGACTTGTAGCAATTTCATCTTTCATAGTGTCCATAAGGACTAGGGATCCTTCAGTCTATTTCAATTTGAGGGTATTCCCAGATTTAAACAGGTATTATTTACACTTATTTCTTGCTACCTTCATTTCATCCTTAAATTGTTGTAAATCCTCTTTTGTGCTTCTTCTTTTTTCATATTCTTCTGTTCACTCCCCTATATTTTTCACTCTTTCAATCCTTTATATCACACATGGTACTCCACGTCCTATATGTGAAATGATATATCCACATATTTTGGCTTTCTTTGCTTATTTTTTGCTCTATGAATTTATAAAGAATTTCTGTTAAACTTATCAATCCAAGATATGACTTTGATTTCAAATTATACTTATTGTTTGTACTGATTTGTACTCTATTTTATTTTTGTTAAATCATGTCTTCAGTTCCAATACCTTGAGAAAGGCAGAAGGTACTGCCAAAAAGTCAGAATAATAACTGTTGGTTCATGTAAAAGAAGTCACAATAAAATGGAATTTTTTTGTGCAATTCATGGACTTTGCTGATTATTCTTATTGGTGAGCCAGAGATTTATCAATAGTTTATATACTTTCTTTAATTCGGAGCACCTCTGAAAAGGGCACACAGAGCAAACCTACCCTCTTACTCTTTTAAAGGAAACCCGTCAGCAGGCCTTTGCTATGTAATTTAACAGCAGCATAATGTAGAGGCAGAGAGCCTGATTCCAGTGATGTATCACTTAGTTTAGATAGAATCACAGATTTCTCTGCATTTAGAATGCTGAGCCTTGTATAAACCTGCCCACACCACTGATTGGCAGCTGTTTGAGTACATTGCATATTGACAGAAAGCTGCTAAGCAGTGCTGGGGATGTGGTTGGACCAGGACGCACAAGGGAAGATGGTCCTGTAGTAATAATCTCCTGCTGATAAAACAGTTGATTGTGTGGAAACAGCAAAACACAGCCCAGTAAGTGACACATGCATGTAATTAGCACCATGGTTGTGCTTTCAGACAACATAACAAAAATAGGTCTAACAGGAAATTAATATAAACCAAATGCAACGTAACGCACCATTCAGATTGGCATTCTGGATGTCAATAGCTTTTGTAGACTGGTCATCAGCAGAGCAGTGGGGATGATGGGATGGGGACACGAACACCTCCAGGACTCCTTTTGTGAGACCTGGCTCGAACATCATACTTCTACTTCTTACGCTGACATTTTCACAGCCCGGGTATAAGTCACAGATGCTAACTGAAACTGAACAGCCAAGAAGAGCAAAGTAAGAAACAGTTTGCAATCATACATAAATACTAAAACACTTGCTCTTCTTCTGCAGCTAATGCACAAGAGGAATGATAGATATTAAAAGTGTTACATGCAGTATTTGCTGCGCATTTCACGGCAGGAAGTGATCATATAGGGTTAAATCCACATGTACAGAGATTGTAGTGTAAGATCCACATGCAAATCTGCTGTATTTCCATAATAAAATGAGCAAGGTGCAGTATTAATCATTTGCAGAGCCACCTGTATTCATTGCATCTTTTGCTGAATTTTAATGCACCATTAATCTCTATTGTACTGCAAAATACGGCAGAGTTTAGGCGTGGAAGCAGCAGGGAAAATTGATTAGTTCAGTGTAGAGTGGCATTTATTGGCTAGGATCTTCCTGTCTGTAGTATAAAATCATTGGAAGAAGGCAGACTGTCGGCACTGCTGTGGATTGGTGGTTTGAGGGGGCTGTGGTACCAGACACATCTAGCAGCTACTTTTGTGCTTTCAATCTGCAGTACCCTGCACCATCAGCACTATGTAGACCATGTGCACGTGTGCAGGAGTGACTGCGACGCTCTCAGATTGACAAGGCTCTTTCAAACAGCCGATCTGCGGGACGAAAAACTGACGGACATGTACCAATCGAACATCTAAAATTTGGGACCGGATAATCTCTTTAAATTATTTTGTCTACATGTAAAGAGGAATTTTTTTTCTGTAAAACAAATCATTTTTATTCCTTACTGATAGTACAATTATAATTGTGAATGGTCAGAATCTTATCAGATTTGTTTTTATAAGCTTTTAAAGAGGTTGCACGATACCCAATATTCCCTTTATAAACAGCCTATTCTTATCCTCTAACCACTTTTGTAATTTGCTTTATTTTAAAATGTCCTACCAATCTCCCGTTCCTGCAGTTCACTATATGTGCTCTGTTTTTACTTTACTTCCTATGACATTTTGTTTGAGTGGAGTCTCAAACAGAAAAGGATGCCACTGCAATTACTTCTCTATCACCGTGCATGGAAAGCTGTTCTACAGTCACTTACCATAGTTTCTCTCATCACCACACTTTGATGACATCCGAAATCAGTCAATCAGTCATGGCGATGAAGGTTATGGGTGTGGTGAGCGCAGGTTTTGCACAATTCTGTCACCGCCAACTCACAGCTTGACTCTCTGAACAAGATGTCTTTAGGGGGTTGTGACAGACACCAGTGTCACCCCTGAGGACTACTTGTTTCAGGGTGGTGATAGAAGCAGGGTGTCACCCACACTGCTTCTATCACCACCCCCTGATGACATCCTGTTCAGAGAAACAAGCTACGGGCCAGTGGTGACAGAACAACCGTGCTGGAGTTGCGCTCACCCACTCAAAGCCTTCTTTGCCATTATTAATTTTCAATATCATCAGAGTGCGGTGATGAGAGAAACTGAGGTAAGGGACTGTAGTGCCACCTCCTGATTATATACTGTTCTAGGAGGGGCCATAGGAAAGAAAGGTAACTGCAGGCCATCCTGTTCTTTTGAGACTCCCCTTGAACGTCATAGGAGGTAAAGTAAAAAAAATAAATAAAAAATCAAATATGTGGATTAGCTGTATTGGGAGAAGTGTAGGTAGGGTATTTTAAAATCAAGCAAATAAAAAAAAAAAAGTTGAAAAATAGATAATGATAAAAAATATTTTTAGGTACTGAACAGCCTTTTAAAGTTTATGGTGTACAAGCTGAAATGGAAACATACTATAAAGACCATTTACTTCTGGAACTTAGAAACGAATGATCCCATGGAATTGCTGCATCAGTTATTTGACACTTTGGAAAATGTTGATGGTCATTATGATGGCTGGTATGGCGCGTATTGTATATTGTTGTCTCTCAGTATTTATGGAGGGGCACAAGCTTGCCAGTTGAAGAAAAAAAATCTATATGCATACACTGATCTAATCAGTATTTAATGAGCCTGGCAAACAAAGACCCCCTGTTTAAGCCTATTACAATAATGAGAAAAGAGATTTCACTGGAACGCGCTAGATGCTACATCCTTACCTTAATATATGCATCAAGAATGCTTCTAATGAATAACAAATGAGAGAATGCCTCTGTTGTAAAAGTAACATTGAACAATTAAAGCAAATTATGTCATTGTAGTAATTTTGGATACAACATAAGGCTTCTTCCTCTTGGAAGTGATGTCTATTTATTTCACCAGTGTCAGCGTGTTCCGTGTGATGAATAGATCTTTTAAGAACTGACTTGTTTTCCACAGTGCAAAAAAAATGACTGGATTATAAGCAATTTCATTTGTAACCTGAGAACTTTACCTCGCTAGACTTGAGTGTCAGTCATTATATCATGCATTCTTACTATTACCCAGCCACACAGAATAAAAATGACTCCAGACAAACTTGTGCCACTTATCAGTGGGGAGAGATTGGACATCTAAGGCTGCCTTCACATTAGCATTTGTGTCTACATGCAGAGGGCATGCAGACGCAAACGTAAGCAAACGCAGCCCATAATAATGTGAACGCAGCGGAGAATCTCCGCATGCGTTCACATTAGTATGGTGCCCCGGCAGCCAATCAGCTGTCTCTGGGGGCGGCCGGGAGGAGGAGCTCAGCGGCAGAGATCTTCTCCTCCCGGCCACAGCTGCTCTTCCGCCGGTGTCAGCGCGGGAGATTTGAAGATACAGCTGATCTGACAGCTGTTTAAATCTCCCACGCTGACACCGAATAGGGTGATATCGGTGCAGGAGATATGAAACAGCTGATCGCTGCTTCAAATCTCCCACGCCGACATCACCTATTCGGTGTAAGCGCGGGAGATTTAAAGAGCTGTCAGATAAGCTGTTTCTCCCCGCTGACACCGGCGGGAGATCAGCTGTGGCTCTGCACGATCTCCCAGTGGCCGCTGGTAATCACCAGCGGCCACCAGGAGAGATTTCAATGAGATCCACAGCGTTCTCCTGCGGTGTCATGCAGAGGACACTGCGGATCCATTAAGATCCATGCATGGTTTGTGCACTTGCAGATAAAACAAGCGCCCGCGACCTCACAAAAAATGAAACAAGCTGCGTTCGGAGGGCACACAAATTATGCGCATCCAAACGCAAACGCACGAACGCAGCCAAACGCAGGCACATGCGTTCCCATGTTAAACATAGGAACGCAGTGCGCAAGCGTTTGGCTGCGTTCGGTACGCAGCGTTCACAAACGCAAGTGTGAAGGCAGCCTATGGAATGTCTGAAGACCTCTTGGACTACTGTTCACAGCAATGCAGGAAATCGCTCATTGAAAGCAAGATATTTAAAAAAAAAAGAAACAGATTTTAGAATTCTTCATCTTGCCTGAGGTTTTGGAAGACATTGGAGAGGAAGGGAAGCGCACTGAATTAGTGGATGCAAGCCGGGGTCTGCGTCTTCTGAAGAAGCTTCGAATGAGCCCACATTTCAATGACTCCACAAGTGTAGTCTTTCCTGAACCACTGTGCCCAAATAATTTCAGCTTTATCCTGGGCTGCGGTGTTTGAGTTGGCCTTAACTGCTGGATGAACAGACTTCGATAGGTGTCCTAAGGAGAATGGAAATCATGTTTCTTAATTCGGTAATACTTATAATGCATTATTAGGTCAATTAAAAATGAATTTACATTCATTTTGGCAAAGTAACCCTATTAGCAATAGCAAATATTACTACATAGGTTAACAAACTATTGCATGCTATTCAGGAGGGCACTCGCTCAGATTAAAAAAAAGATTTAGTCTCAGTCAATACTCCAGAAAAAAGAAGGGCAATCTCCCAAAGAGAAAAGGCTCATTTGATCACAAGCTTGCCTGTCATTTCCCCATGGAGTATGCAACTCTCCCTACATTAACTAATCCCTTTAATGAACAGTTAGGCATTTTTTCCCATGGTGCATTGCTTGAAGCCAAGTCTATATTTATATATATATAATTTTCTTATTGGCTGAGGATAAATCTCTTCAATGCGAACCAGGGACCTCTTGAGCATCATGATCAGTAACCAGTGCCCGACTTTATGCTGCCAAAGGGCCCGACTCCTGATACACTGTAATACAGCTGATTCTAAGAAGGCATTGATAGCTTACATGTTTTTACATTATGGTATTAATATGTGATCTTCAAAACTGTTCCTTTTGGTACACATCTTTTTGTAATTTAATAGGTATTAATTTCTTATTTTATTTTTTGTTGATTTGTTCATAATTTATGTTGCCTTTTTGGCATTTCAATTAAGTATTTGATTTCTAATTACCAGTAAGGTCTTTGATTAAATAAATTATGTAATTAGATGATTGACTCAGCCTTATACATTGCATTTTGTGAGGCCAGATGTTGTGCCCCATAAGAGGCCAGCCTTAAAGTGTTATACCCAAATTCACAGATAAGTAGTGTTGGATTGTGGTTGTAATAACAAGTACTTCTAAAAATTAATGGTTTATAAAACTTTTTCATCCATTAATGAGATAATTAAAGGGTTTGTTGACTACACCAACATCCCCTCCTCAATCAGCATGTTTTCCCGAAGTAAAATAAGACTTATACTCACCTCTGGTGTCAGCACTGCCTCTCCCTGACATTACCACTCCATTATTGCTCCTTCAGACACAACTGACATCCAGAGGAAGTGAGAGCTACTGTTGCTCTCTTACTTCCTCTAGATGTCTTATTTGTTTAAGGAGGGACAATGAAAAGGCTGTTAATTTGGAACGCATGATAATACAATGTTTAAGAATGTCATGCAAACCCTGGGAGGTCCAGTACCGACACTGCTGGAAGACAGTCGTCACTGGGGTTGAGTATAGGTGGTATATTTTACTTGAGGGAAACATACTGATTTAAAAGGGGTTAGGAAAATCATTTAACACTTTTCTTTAGTATACAGCTTGTTGCCTAAGTGATGATCACCACTGTAAGAACAGTTCTTTCAAGCTCTTTTCTATTGAGCTTGTACACACTGCTTTGAAACAAGCGGGATCACTGGAGAACAATATTATCTCTTAACCCAGTTTCAGCAGCAGTGGTCAATTTCCTAGGTAATGAGTTGAAAACAAAAGTGTTGCTATTTCAAGAACAGCTGACAATTTTAATAAACAGTAACTTGCAAAACCTGCTTGTTTTCACCATCACTATCCAACCACACTAATCTATGTAGCTGTGAATAACCCGTTAAGGGCAAACTTTAGAGAGGTGATGGAAGGCTGAGTTCAGAAAGGATTTGATTTGTTGCATGCATCAGTTTTATTGCCTTTTCTTAGTATGAATAAACACCTGTACAGAGACATTTAACCAGTTTGGATTGGGTTGAACTAAGTCCACTTGCTCGTCTTTTTCCTAAATAAAAAGAGATGGTGTGTTAAATCTTTTGTGAAGGTGTGATAATACCAAAATTGGGAGATGCGAATTGTTATCTCTGCGCACGTGAATCACAGGGAAGAGATTTTTCCCGCTTGTTTTACATCTGGAACCCAAGTAAAGCTAAACACTTATTTACTTAAAACTTACAGACTGGTGTGCAATGTGTACAGTGCCTTGAGTATTCAGCCCCCTTGAACTTTTCAACCTTTTGCCACATTTCAGGCTTTAAACAAAGATATAAATTCTAATTTTCTTGTGAAAAATCAACAAGTGGGACACAATCGTGAAGTGGAACAAAATTTATTGGATGTTTTAAACTTAACAAATAAAAAATTGAAACGTGGGGCTTGCAATATTATTCGTCTCTCTTGAGTTAATACTTTGTAGTGCCACTTTTTGCTGCGATTACAGCTGCAAGTCGCTTGGGTTATGTCAGTTTTGCACATCGAGAGACTGAAATTCTTGCCCATTTTTCCTTGCAAAACAGCTGGAGTTCAGTGAGGTTGGATGCAGAGCGTTTGTGAACAGCAGTTTTCAGCTCTTTCCACAGATTTTCGATTGGATTCAGGCCTGGACTTTGACTTCTAACACCTGGATACATTTATTTTTGAACCATTCCATTGTAGATTTTGCTTTATATTTAGGATCATTGTC
The DNA here is from genome assembly GCA_033576535.1 of Allobates femoralis. Taxonomy (NCBI): domain Eukaryota; kingdom Metazoa; phylum Chordata; class Amphibia; order Anura; family Aromobatidae; genus Allobates; species Allobates femoralis. The sequence continues at coordinate 562,082,601 of JARQOC010000003.1, forward strand.
TTGTTGGAAGATAAATCTCCGTCCCAGTATCAGGTCTTTTGCAGACTCCAACAGGTTTTCTTCCAGAATGGTCCTGTATTTGGCTCCATCCATCTTCCCATCAATTTTAACCTTCTTCCCTGTCCCTGCTGAAGAAAACCAGGCCCAAACCATGATGCTGCCAAACCACCATGTTTGACAGTGGGGATGGTGTTCTGAGGGTGATGAGTTGTGTTGCTTTTACGCCAAACATATCGTTTTGCATTGTGCCCAAAAAGTTCAATTTTGGTTTCATCTGACTAGAGCACCTTATTCCACATGTTTGGTGTGTCTCCCAAGTGGCTTGTGGCAATCTTCAAATGAGACTTTTTATGGATATCTTTGAGAAATGGCTTTCTTCTTGCCACTCTTCAATAAAGGCCAGATTTGTGCAGTGTATGACTGATTGTTGTCCTATGGACAGACTCTCCCACCTCAGCTGTAGATCTCTGCAGTTCTTCCAAAGTGATCATGGGCCTTTTGGCTGCATCTCTAATTAGTCTTCTCCTTGTTCGAGATGAAAGTTTAGAGGGACGGCCGGGTCTTGGTAGATTTGTAGTGGCTGATACGCCTTCCATTTCAATATGATTGCTCATTGAGATGTTTAAAACTTAGGAAATCTTTTTGTATTCAAATCCGGCTTTAAACTTCGCCACAACTGTATCTCGGACCTGCCTGGTGTGTTCCTTGGTCTTCATGATGCTCTCTGCACTTGAAACAGAACCCTGAGACTATGACAGAGCAGGTGCATTTATACGGAGACTTGATTACACACAGGTGGATTCTATTTATCATTACCAGTCATTTAGGACAACATTGGATCATTCAGAAATCCTCACTGAACTTCTGGAGTGAGTTTGCTGCACTGATAGTAAAGGGGCCGAATAATATTGCACGCCCCACTTTTCAGTTTTTTATTTGTTAAAAAAGTTTAAAATGTACAATAAATTCTGCTCTACTTCACGATTGTGTCCCACTTGTTGATTCTTTACTAAAAAATTAGAATTTATATCATTATGTTTAAAGCCTGAAATGTGGCAGAAGGTTGAAAAGTTCAAGGGGGCCAAATACCTTCAAAGGCACTGTATATGTTCACTCCACTCTTTGACAGCAAATGAACACCCGGTCGAGTTGCACGTTCATGGGTATAAGTAAAAAAGGAAGAGATATCTTCTCGCCAAATGAGTATTGAATCTGACAACTATATAAGGTGTATGCACATTTTTTAACCTCTTCTGAACATAAGATGTAACAGTAAATCTTAGGCCTGGGTTCCACATGCGAGAGACTCTCCGGACAAGGGTGTAGCGCTTCAAAGAAATGTATGCAGTTGAACACTCCTGTCCAGAGAGCTGGCGGCTGTGTTGGGTGATGAGATGTGAGACATATACATTGCTCTTATAAATGCAACCTCAGCCTTATGTAAGTCCCCATGTATTGAACAGGCTCAGGAACTGAGTACGCACCATAGCAGGCATTTACCTGTAACTACAGCAACTAGATCTTGCTGACCATTGTACTTTGCCCACTTTAATGCCGCTGGCTAATCTCACAGTGGCATTTTAAGTATGTTATGCCGGTGACAATGGGTTATCATGACAGCCAGAAGTTTGCTGAAGACCTCCCTTCACCTCCAAGCCCAGCTATCAAGCCCAGCTTGTGGGTGCTTCAGAGGAGAATGTCTTTTTCACAAAACACTATGGTATTATAATATTTAGTGTAAATGATCTCAGATCCAAATCCTTTAAACAGGACCTGTCACCTCCCCAAATATTACAATATAAGGGCAGCACTGAATGCAGCATGTCTGCTGCATTCAGGCAAAAGGGGTCCCCCATGTCTGATGGCGCCCAGTACCCCAAGATAATAGTTTAGTAAAACTTACAAGCTGGAGCCAAATGGGTGGTCCCTGGTGCGGCAGCCTGTGTCTCTGTGCCGCCTCCCTGCTGCCAATCACGTCCTCCTCGCTCTGTCAGTGCTGGTGACGCAGTAGGTAATGTTATCTCAGCCTCCGGCTGCCTGTCCGGCCTCCTGCTGTGACATCAAATCATTTCCCCGCCCAGCTGCATGTTATGCTATGGAGCTGGGTGGGGAAATGCTCTGACGTCACAGCAGGAGGCGGGGCAGCGGCTGGGGGCGGGGATAAGCATTACCTCACTCTGCCTCCGTCACCAGCACAGGGAGCAGAGACAGAGTGAGGAGGACGTGATTGGCAGCAGGGAGGCGGCACAGAGACACAGGCTGCCGCACCAGGGACAGCCTACTTGGCTCCAGCTTGTATGTTTTACTAAACTATTATCTCTGGGTACCAGCTGCCATCAGACATGGGGGACCCCTTGCCTGAATGCAGCAGACATGCTACATTCAGTGCTGCCCTTATATTCTAATATTTGGGGGGTGACAGGTCCTCTTTAAAGGGGACTAACAAATAAAGTAACATTAAAAAAACAACAACACATTTTTAAAATATGAAAAAATAAATAAAAGTTCAATTTATGCCCTTAGCTTATCTACCCTTAAATGGTATCAATAAAAAAGCGAGCTCATGACCCAAGAAAACAAACCTTCACATACCTTCATAGATTTTATAATGAAAACGTTACATGTCTCGGAAAATGGACGCACAAGCAAAGATTTTTTTTTTGCACTGATTTCTGAACTGTTTTTGTCACCACAAATGCAAATAAATAATCATTGTATGGAATATTGGAATTGAAAAATGCATGGTGCCATTCAAAACTACAACTGGCTCCTCAAAAAAAAAAAGCCCTCAAAAGGTTATACAAATAAACACAAAGTTATGGCTCTTGGAAGACGGAGAGAATATAACGATAGCGCAAAAACAGATAATCGCCATGTCGGGAGGTTATGCCTCTTGAAAATGGAAGAAGTAGAAAAATGGTTGTTAATTTTCCACATGTCTATAATATGTGTTAATAGCTCTGACGCTCATCAGGATTTTAGATACATTGCTTTTTTTATGTGAAACTATAGATTTATACTGTTATTTTGCTCGGATATGTATTGTTATTATAGCATATTTTACATTAAGAGAGAGAACTGTACCAAAAATACTGGCGAGCTAATGGATACCTTCCCTGTATTCTGTAGTTTTCACAATGTATCATTGCTGGGTTTTTAACATTCACATTGATTCAACTTGATGTTATGTCTCAAGATGCCTAACTGAGCAATAAAACCTGAGTGGTCTTTGTCAGGAGACATGAAGAACATGAGAAGCTTTATATTTTACTAGCACCTAACCACACCAGAGCTATAACAAAACATTTGCCAATATATGTGAATATGTATAATGTATATCCTTGTGTAAGTGTATATAGCTGATGACCCCGAAACACTGCATATCATCCAGCCTGTCATCCAGCTCAGCAGCAGATTTGTGCATTGCACTGTATAAGCTGGGCAATTACCCCTCCTCACTGGGAGGGTCATGAAATTAAATGGACCCATGCAAAGCACAGTGTGCCCATTATATAGCTGATGTCTTAAATACTATGTCATTGTATTGCTCAAGGTATGAATAAGTTCATGTTACAAAAGGATTAGAAATTGTGCAACTATGATAAAATATATTTATGCTATAATATTGGACCTGGCTGTAGCTGAAAGGTGAGGAATTATTGGAATTTCGCCTTGTGTTACATTGTCCTTTGTCCAACAGTAAATACCTGAAGGAAACATGCTCAATATTGTTATCACGCAAGAAAAAAGTGATGACCGTGTTGTTGTGTTTACTTCATGTCAGCTCTGATGTAGAGAGAGGCATAAATCACACAACCGACAGTAATATAGGCTGTTCAATCCTATTAGTGTTATGCCGTAAATATGGGCAGGGAGGATGAATGGGATAAGCATATCTTGACATGGGCTCAGCGGAGCTAGACATCTCCTGTAGGAGAAATCACTGCGGTATAGTGCTGCACTGATGACATGTGAAGAATACGGCTCTGTAAGGGCTGAGCACACAAATCAGGGCTCTCCTGCCTCTGCCTTCTAGAATCAAATCAATGCAGCTATTATTTATAACCAATATCACCAAGATACACCTTCAGCTGAATTCTTAGAATTAGTACAACTCAAGAAAATCTGTTAATGTTAGGAGCAATTACAAATATACCCCTTCTAAAGGGTTACACTTCTAGAAAACCTGTCAGCAGAATGATCCACGGCAGCAGTAAAAGTAGCAGAAGACTCCCTCATTACAATGTTTACTCCAAAGAAATGTCTGCCGAGCGGCTCACTTCAAGCTTTGCCCCCACCAAGGTTACCATGATTGACATGTTCCTCCCTATACACCAAGAAAGACTAAGGTTGGAGATATACTAACTAAAATGCACCAGAATGCTGTCAAAAATTGCAGCAAAACTCTGGCACACATGTAATGTGCAACACTTACTGAAGGAGTTGTGGATTGGCTGCAGGGGTGAAATCACACCCAACAGTGCTGCTGCCAATCATGGAGCTCAGCTGCTTGTTCTATCTACATCCGCAGAACAGCTGAGCTCAGCGAGACATTGTACCACAACTGTAGACAAACAACAATGCCCACAAAAATGCCTGAGACAAGACTTTTGGGTTTATCGTTCATACTTTCGAGGTTCCAGGGAACTAGTCTGATTGCTGTATGTGGAGTCAGGAAGAATTTGTTTCCCCAATGTGGAGCTTATTGTTGCCACGTTTTTTTTTTGCCTTTCTCTGGATGTGAAGAAAATCACGCATTGCAGTCGTCTGACTTTCATGCCAGTGTGTCCGTAGCATTAGGATTAGACAATTTAAACCATGTCCCAGATCTATGATACAGCATGAGCTACTGTCATATATCTCATGACTGTGTAGTCTTAAATTTATGTTGTGTAAACTTTTACGCAGGATCAGTAAATCTGCCTCTTAATTCTCAGTTTTATCTACAGCCAGATACTATACATACATAATACAAAAAAGCCTATAACTTCACACAGAACTATAACCTGGTACTTGTTCATTATCTTTTGCCGATTTAAGGACAAGCAAAAGGTATCTTTATGCCTGAGAGCTGCGGAAATGCATACACTAGTGTTCTGACAAGTGGTGGTGCCAGAAAAAGCTTTGTTAATACTAGTGGATGGAAGAATTAGATGAGGTATAACACTGTAGATGAAACACTATAGCTCACAATTTAAGGGCTCATTCAGATGTCCGATTTTTTCCCTGACCCATTGCCAGCTTTAGCACGACACTTGGAATAGTAAATCATGAATATGTGAATGGCGTCAAAAACTATCACAAGTACGAGTGCCATCCATGAAATCCATACATACCATTCGTATGAGAAAATCAGACATCTGAATGAGTCCTCATTATGGTGGAAACCTTATGTTGCTGTATTGTGATTATTGATTGTATGGTTACTATACAGTTAGAAAGGCCAAGATACAAAATACACAATTACCTTTCGAAGCCTTGCTAGCAAACTGACAACAGGTTCATGCTGTTCAGCCTTGCCAAGATCCTCAGCAGTTTTGCCATCCTATCAAAAGAAATTATTAACGTAAATATGAAAGTAGAGTCTTCTAAAGGCTGGATAACTAGTATTATGAGAGAATCAATAATGTATCAATGAGTGAAATAGGGTCTCACCACAAGAAGGCATGTTCTGCATTTCCTAAGATATGTCGATTGGGCCATATTCTCTGTTACAGAGCACGACATCGTTAACAATATCGCTTAAACGTCACGGGTTTGGAGTCGTTCAAGCGACATCGTTAGGACGTTGTTGCGTGTATACCGAGATTCAACTACGATAAGTCGTTGGATTGCTGATCGCAGGTTTGAGAACATGTTCTCAAATCACACGATCAACGATCAGCCAACCTGCTATATCGTTCTGTGTGAGACCGCAATAAGGATGTCATAGACTTTGCCCACTCACGGCAATGAGCAGGTATCGTTCGTTGGGTTGTGCGAACAATACCTGCTCACAACATCGTTGTGATATTTAGATGTGTGACATCTCACCAATGATGTCAGAACTATGTCGGAAACGACCGCGCGCCCCCGAGATCGTTTCAGACATCGTTCCAATGTCGTGCCGTGTAACGATACCTTAACACTCACTAACAGATAACTTATAGAAAAAAAATGCTGAAAATTGCTGAAAAACAGTCAAGAAAGCACTGCAAAAGCAATTTATTAATTTGAAAGGGGGTTTATTTAAAAAAAAAAGAGAAGAATTACTTTAAAAAAAAGAGTGCCACCTTTGGGCTGCGTGTCTATGATAATTAATTTACAAGGGGTCTGAGCTACAAGATCACTAGCCCATTCCATGAATGAAGAATGGATGAAGGCAGCCATATTTTTCGAATCTCATTGGGTTCTTTAATTCAGAATGTTTTCAATTACTTACATGGTTATGTTGAATAATGTTTTTCAAGGTTTTAGTGATCATAACCAAACAATAACCAATCTGGTTTTAGTTGAATACCATGTTAACATTTTTATATAGAGTCTATTTCCTTACCATAGTCAATGCCTCCACATTGGCACCAGAGAGGCAAAGATATCGGACCACTTCAAGAATTCCATTGTTCGCTGCAAGGTGTAATGGAGTACGGCCATACTGTGAGAAAGTAAAGTAAGACCATCACAGACAGCTAATAAAAAACACCAGCCTCAGTCAAGGTTCAATTCACAACAGAAGAATGAGTGAGGGGGTGGGGGGTATTCCACGACACTTTTTTTTTTTATACCAGCTTCATCCACAAGGGAGTAGACATAAACTATATATTAACTTTAAGATTCACCAGACATTCTGACATAGGGATTTTACTTTTTTGGTAATCTCCATTATTACACAAATACTTTACTCCACAAAACATTTAAATTAATTTAGGGCTTAAAAGGGTTGTCAAAGTCAACTTATTTTTCACTATGGGTCTAAGAACATTTGTTACTTTCCTCTCCTGTCAGTGATTCTGCTGATTTAAGTCAATAAAATAGCACTTTATCTTCCAGGCTGATGAGGCCTAATTGCTGACATCATGCTAATTGACAGCCGAATCCCCACAATTGGGCAGCAGGGAGCCAGCTGTCAGTCAGCATGATGTCATGCCCCATGATCAGAGCAGATCAGAAGAGAAGCAGTTTCTCTGCCATAGAATCCACTGGCTGGAGCGGCCTGTGATTGATCTGTCCAGGCTGAAAACTGCACCATGCAGAACAGGCAGGTAGTTAGTAACCACCTGCTTGTAAGTTGTTAGGTCCATAGTAGAAAAATAAAATAGTCCTGGAGAACATCTTTAAGGACAAATTTATATTAAAATGTACCCAGATAGTGATATATATACTGGAAACCGCAATCAAATATGCATATTGATAATTGGTCATAAATAAAAGTATAGTCAAATCTTATTACAACTGTCAAAATGAGCAACTAATCAGTATTAGAGGTTTATTAACTGTTATAAAGAACATCGTTTATACGTATATATATTTATATATTATCTCAGGCCCTTGAAGAGAGCAACTATCAAAGGACTAAACATTTCTACTCTACAGCAGATGCAACAGCAAAGGAATAGGTCAATTTTGAAACTTGCCATTTGAAGCCATATTAAACTATAGACTAGTGTATGATATTAACAGTAATTTCCTAATATATAGGAATTGCTCTTTTTTAAATAGGAGTGACTACTATAATTATTTAGAATAGCAATAAGAGTGTACATTTGCTCAACTGCTTTCCCTATACTTTAAAAAGAATATGCCCTCCATAAACAAGGTGGACACTGCCATTCAATTAATGAATCATTGTATTAAAAATAACAAGAACATTTAAGATGAGATCTGATAGGTAAGCCACAGATAAACATAAACCTTTGTAGACGCATGGGCCAGTTTGTCACATTACAGGTAAATGTGCAGCTGACCCTTGATACCACAGTGAAGCATGACCACGCTAACTTTACTTCCTTGCTAAACCTCGGTCTAATAATTAACTAAAAGTGTAAAAACAGATACAATTAAACAAGGAACACCACAATATGGGTTTGTACTCTGAAAAAGCTGAATAATGGAGCTACATGGACAGAACTCATTACAGTAATAGGGTCTTATTTTTACACAACTCAGGCCTAGGCTAAGCTAAGTAAAAATGAGAACAGAAAATTGTTGCCCCGCTTCAACAAGGAGTTTTAGCAAGTTTACTGTTGTAAAATACCTTAAAGTGATGTAAACATTGAGTGATTTCAGACTCTACTGGCCGGCTTTGCAATTATAGGAAGAGCTGGAGTGAGATGCTTATCATAATCTGCACCATAAAAGTGGCACAACTAACACCAGAAATGTAGGTGCTCACAAGTTGTAAAATGTGCTGAATTCACTATGAGGTGTGGTCTTTTTGAGGAATTTGGCACGTCTTTGCCCATTGGCATGTAAAAGATCAGTCTTAGTAAATCGGGGACTAAATGCACAGGGCCAGAATAATTAAGACTTGTGTTTTTGCATGACAGCCTTGATGAAGAGTGTTCTGGAATAAAATGCACCAATTCTTAATGAATTTGTGCATCTTCCACCTGTCGTGCCACTGCAAGAAATGTAATAAAAGAAGTGTCTGCCTCATCACTAAACTGAAACAGCAAATTCTCTATGTCTGTCGCTGTGTCTGGTATGACAGCTCTGCATATAGAAATGGAGAACCTTAGGCAGCTATACCAGAGACAGCCGCACACACATGAGGTCGCTGTCAGGTACGGCAGCTCCTGTTGTCTGCAGATCCTGCCAATTGCCTGCCAATAATTTGCATAAGAAAGTGAAGAACAATGACTTTGTAGGCAGCAGAAGTCTTTAGTGATTCATATTTTATTTCAGTATATACTTGATATTACAGTTGATGTGCATTAGTCACTATCACTAAAATCAGTGGCAGTTCAGCTCACCTTGTTCGTAATATCCAAATTACAATTCGCTTCACACAGTGCCATTACAATAGGAATATTGCCATCTTTGCAGGCAACATGCAAAGGTGTGTTACCATGACGATCCTGGAAGTCTACATAGCACCCCTGATGGATCAAGGTTTTCACTACTTCCATCTGACATCTTCTCACTGCAAGGTGCAGGGCTATGTGCCCATCCTGAAAAACGGGTATACAAACATTTGTCAGGCTTAGAACGCAGGTATAGGGTTATTTGTTTAATGCACACAGTTGGAATGAAGAGCGGGAAAGTTTGGAAAATGTTAGACGCTTTCTGGAAATATAATGAAATATCAATATACAAACACATCAATACACACATATCAATATACACTGTGAGGCATGCCACCGCTATAGCACGTGGCTGGTATGACTCACATGGCCTGCAGCAATCTGGGTGATTCTGGAACTAGTGGTACACACAGTGGTAATGGCAGCTAAGTGTGTGCATGAGTGAGAGGTGCTGATTACCACTGTGTTGCAGCTGTGGGTTTGTCAGGCGGGATGTTAGCTTGCCCAGTGCTGTGTGAGGCAGTCTTCCACAAGCCTGCAAAGGGAGCAGGATATACTATGCTGGACTGGCCTCTGTGAGGAAACTGGAGAGGCTGTGTGTGTGAATACTGCCCTGGGACACTTAGGGAGGAGTGTACCTCAACCTGTACGGGAATATAACCATTGTGGAGATAAATGGACTATGTATTATATGAACATTTATATTGGAGGTAAAGGAAAGCCTCGTCGTTATGTTATGAGCATGGTTTATGAACTGATAACCTGATGAACTTTTGTATAGAATCCATTGCTGTGAGCGTCAATTCTACTGTCAAGCGAGTGTCCTGTAATACCCTCAGCGAGCGCTACCTCACAACACACACACACATCAATACAGACATCAATATACACACACATCTAAATACACACATATACCAAGATACATACACACAATCAATACATACACACATCTATCACAATATACACACATACAACACACAACACCAATATACACACATATCTGCATATCTATTTATATCTATATATGTAATCATACACACACTAACAATCCCTTATCTATATGTATATATACATACATGTGTGTGTATACATATTGATATTTCAAGATATTTTCAGAAACCAACTAACACTTTCAAATCTTTCCAGCTTCTAATTCAATCCTTATACTTTTCATAGGAATACATATATTTGTTTATGTACAGCGTGTACCAGTGGAACGACCATGCTGCTAATCCAATCTGTTATTCTTCAGAAGCACATCATTTCCCTGGCAAGCGGGAAGCTGGGGAGCACTGTGCTCCCGAAGAAAGCAAGGTGAATCCTTTAAGAGGACCTGTCATCCCCCTGCTGCATGGCAATCTAAAGCAGCACTGAATGCAGCATGTTTGCTGCATTCAGGGAAGGGGTCCCCCATGTGTCTGTGTGCTGTGTACCCAGAGATACAGCCTTAGGAAAACTCACTGTTAGAAGCCATGAGGGCAGTCCCTGTGGCTGGAGTTAGCTCTGTTCACAGGGGTATTCCCTTCCCCTCTGCCTCTCTTTGCCGCCTCCTGCTGTGCTGTTTATGCTTTGTTCAGACAGCAGGGCAGGAATCTGGCACTGAAGTCAGGACAAATGATTTGCATGTGTGTGTGGCAGGATGAGTGACAGAAAGGAGGAGGGCAGAGCTAGCACAACAGGAGGCAGCACAGAGGCAGGGAGGAATGGCCCCCACGAATAGAGCTTACTCCAGCCACAGGGACTGCCCTCATGGCTCCTAACAGTGAGTTTTCCTAAGGCTATATCTCGGGGTACACAGCACACAGACACATGGGGGACCCCTTCCCTGAATCCAGCAGACATGCTGCATTCAGTGCTGCATTTAGATTGCCATGCAGCAGGGGGTGACAGGTCCTCGTTAAAGAAATTTTATGAAATTAGAAAAACATAGCTGGTGAACAGTGAGGATTGTCTGTGGGATGTGTCTGGTATTGTAGGTCAATCCATCTTACATGAATGGAGTCACCCTGCAATTCCAAACTCGGCCCAAAGCAAGATAGGTGTTGTGCATGGATGAAAACAGTGCTGTTTTTCTAATTTCAAAGAACCTCATTAATGTAAATAAGCAAGTAATTAAAAGCCTACAAAGAAGCCGCTTGTGACTCACAGAAATGATATGTAAACACATTGCTCCTAAAAGTAGCTATCACCCATAACAAATGACACACAGTGCAGGAATGTGGAAGTATAATTACTGCACACCTAATAAAAAGATATCACCCTAACCTGGCTCTGTCATTAATAATACACTGGTCAGGTAGGAGATGTCTGCACATGTTTTACTGCTCTAGGTGTTATGAGCATCTCATCTATCCCATCTAGCCAGTGATTAGTCATAATGTTATCTGGTTACACAATAGCTGATTTTTCAGGAATTTCTGCAGAGATTCTACACCGACCTTCATTAGTCCTTGTGATGGCCGCACACTACCTGCTTTGCATATGGACAGTACGCAAAAATTTAATACAATGGTCTGAACGAGCCCTTACATTGGGATGGTAGCCATTTATAATATGCAAAAATAAATAACAGCCTGAATTTCCATTTTATATCAAATCTTACAGGGAATCAAAAAGATTGTAACTGTATCTAATAATTTGTCAGAAAACCTAAAATAGTCTTCAGCATTGTACTAAATAGGTATAAACTGCAGGCAAGGCACAGCTTTTATACCCCAGTACACATTCTCCTGGACATTTTGATCTTTTACTACCGGGCCTTAACTATGAGTAAGTTCAGGTTTCTAGATGCCGATTAGGCCTCTGAAGAGATTTATTTTATAGACATAAATGGCCCTTGAGAGTCTGTGTAATTTGTGACAACGGGAACCATTCACCTTGTCTGTTGCATCAAGGTCAGCTCCATGTTCAGTCAAGCATTCCACAATATCATGGTATCCTCTTGCTGAGGCTGTGAGGAGCGGAGTTTCTCCTTCCTGTTGCGAATGTTAACATTGCAGCCAGACTGGCACAAGGCTCTAGCCACGGGGTAGTACCCATGCCAGGCAGCACAGTGCAGAGGTGTCTCTTCTTCCTAAAAGGGGCACACAACGGAAAAGAAGTGATATCGGTTATTGAATTCCATCTCTCACAGTGCAGTTCTAGCCACCTGACATGAGCGTATAGGTATTCACGTGGCAACAGAAAGAAGGTGCTGCGGTGATTGTGCTATATGTAGGCATGCATTATACATGTTGTTACACAATTACTCCAGAAATCGTGCAGCACATTCTGTTCCTCACATAAAAACTCTCTGTGACACAACTGGATTGTTTAAAGCATTGCAAGGAAGCTGAAGAGACATTTGCGTGGAAAAATGTTTTGTAAAAAGATCTCCCGTGCTTCTTTCAACAGCATATAATAGCATCAAACTTGATTCATGGTGTCTCTTTGTGTAGAGCAATTTGTGATGGAAACGGCCTGTGTCTCCCACTCAAAGTGTTCTAAGTCCTGTATTTAAGCAGGAATTGACGAGTGATATCTCTTGTAAACACATCTCTGATCTGGAAAGCGCATATTCTCTCTGCAACATCCAAGGGGCAATTTCATCTTGTAGACATAAAATTAAATAATCAGTGACAGCTTTGCTGTAAAAAGACATGGAGGTGTAGGAGGAAAATTGCTCACGTATACCAACATTAACTCTTCTTCTGGCAGTATATATACCAATGGAATCAATTAAACTGTGGCTATGGTATACAATTGCCTGTTTAGTACATAAGTAACAATACTGGCACTCTTCAGGACCCTTTATATGGTCATGGTTTGTTAGTCAGAAGGCAAGGGTAAAAAATAATCCTATTACATTCCTCCAGTGATATGGTCTTCTAGGGCTATGTACGACCCCCCAAGATAATAATAATGTTTACTCACTTATATGCCATTAATTGCACAGCAGCCCTGACTGTACCTGTTAGGCCTGTAATTTAATGAGACAGCATAAATCACTGTCCCCATTGGGGCTCACACTTTAAATTCCCTATCAGTATGTGTTTGAGTGTGGGAGGAACCCAGAGGAAACATGATGAGAAAATAAAAACTCCTTGCAGATGTTGTCCTTGGTGGGATATGAACCCAGGACCCCAGGGCTACGAGGCTGCAGTGATAACCCCTGGGACACCGCGCCGCCCTAGATGTAATGTATAGGGCCTGATTGTACCTGTTAGGCTGCATTCACATTATGATTTTTTTTCTGTCCATGGGATCCTACTTTTTGTAAGATCCCATGGACAGGAATGGACACCACAGGAGGTGACCTATTCTGTGTCCAGGTCAGTGAGTATCACGGATCTGGACATAGAAAGCGCTCTGTAGAGTAATTTCACTTCCGCAATGTATATATACATTGTGAAAGTGAAATTTAAGTAAAAATCGATCCTCACCTGTCCAGTGATCCACCGCCATCGGCATCTAGCTCTGGATGCTGAAAGGACCTGGCTGGGTGGGGCTACCTGCTCAGCGTCATCGGTTACATGACCGATTACCGCAGTAACCGGTCATGTGACTGTGACGTCAGGCCAGGTCCTGTACATCCAGAGATGCCGGCGGCGCTGGATCATGGGCAGGTGAGGATCAATTAACACTGATTTTACTTAAATTTCACTTCCGCAATGTATATATACATTGCGGAAGTGAAATTAGCTGAGAGGAGCAGTTTTAGTGTACTGAGCATGCTTGGTACACTAAAATCGGGTCCGAGAAAGCATCCGATGTTTCTCAGACCATGCTCCATAGGCCCTAATGTTATGGCCACGGATCATGTCAGATCGCTTCGGTCCGATTTGATCCGCTGTGCCCAAAATCGGAGCAGTCTCCGATTTTGGGTACAGCGGATCAAATCGGACAAAACGATCTGACAAAATCGGATGCCACTAAGGGCAAATCGATCCGATCCGTGCCCATAGGCTAACATGGGGGCCAAATCGGATCCGTGGCTGTCCGTTTTACAATGGACAGCCACGGATCCCAAAAAATCATAATGTTAACGCAGCCTTAGGCCTTTAATTTAATGAGTAAGCACACAGAGGTGTTTTTCTATTGGATTTCACCCAAATGTAACAAAAAAAAATATTTGGCAAGTTCTATCAGATGTGGTTTTTACAGAGAAATTCTTCCTTAGAAACACTGACAAACTGTAGCTAGCACAGCAGCACATAGAGACTATGCTCTATACTGTAGGTATATCCTCTGTGTGCTGCAGTATAAGATTCAAGCATATTGCTCTTTTATGCGCAGGGACTCTGAATCTAGTGTTTTGTTCTTGTTCCTGTGCCTCTGCATTCCTGATATATGGCCCCCTTTACTGTCTAGGAAATTCTAGACTTGTTTGCCAAAGGGTAATTGTATTCTCTATTCAATATGCAAATCTGGAATTACACAGGAATTGTTAGCCAAAGGGGCATGAGCCTCAACTTTTCACCATGGGCATTTTCTTGGGAGTCATGACTCCTTCGCCTAATAATAAGGCTAGATTTCCATACACATTCCAAAAAGAAATAGAAACTGGGACTTCGAGTTGCAGGAACCACAAAACAGAAACATAAAATAAAAAAATGATTAGTAAAGAACAGTGACTACTAGACGTGGCCATAAACATTCAATAACACCCGTTTGTTCCTCAGGTACCTCTTCCAACTCCTTCATACACGATAGCCCCACTGGCTTCGAGTTCAATGCTGAAATTTAACATACCTGATCCTTCCTTTTCAGGCCACTAATGGTGGGTTGGAGTTGGGAGGACCCAATAAACATCAGAGTGTTCATTGATCTGCTTGACAAGTTGACCATTTAAATTTCCAGACCAGTCTGAACAGTTGATCATCATGTACATAGCAGCATTTGAGATCAGTGCAAAAAGAGTGCATTCTAGATGTCCTCTGGACATACTTACCTTATCCTGAATGTCTGGGTTTGATCCAATGCTGCACAGGTACTGTATAACGTCCACGTGTCCATATCGAGCTGCCACATGAAGGGCGGTTTCTCCTGACTTAGAAGGGGAGATAAAGTCTATATAAGCAGAAATGGTGCTGAACATAATGTAGAACAACCATGTTGAGAACGATTACTCAAACCTACTGTAATGGCCGCTTACAAGGCACATTTTATATAATGCAAACTATGTATAGAAGAAGAGAAGGCAGCCATTTTACCATTAACATGTACAATATTCATAGGTCTGCAATCACTTCCAAATCTAGGATTTAATCGATCAGCCAACAAGCAATGGGAAAAGTTAAAAGCATTATTCCTGTCTGCATTAAAGGGCATTGTCAGGCACAGCTGTTAAATAAAAGCAATGTTGCAATTTACGGCTTACTAGTATTTTCATCCGTTCTTGAGATATTAACACTTCTAATGCTCAAATGCCTTGGAGACCATCCACTGCTGTTGGACAGTAGAAGATGTACAGTTACTTCCTAATCCTTGCAAGCTTCAGCACACTGTTTACAAGCATCAGTGGTCGGTCTCCTAGGCAACAAGCTGTAAACGGAAGTTTTAATATCTTAAGAACAGCTGCAAATTTAATAAGCAGTAAATTGAAAAAGTGCTTTTTTCCCCACTACAAACATTATACAGCTATGAAAATGGGAATAGTGCTTTGTATGAGTAAACATAGCCTAGCCTATACAACTCATTCTGCATTAATACACACAAAGTAAATTGTTACAGTGGGAGATATTTTTCTTAAATGGTTATTCCAATGATTTTTGACACAAGCACTCTACTCCCAGCCGCATAGCACGGCCACTCTACTCCCAGCCGCATAGCACGGCCACTCTACTCCCAGCCGCATAGCACGGCCACTCTACTCCCAGCCGCATAGCACGGCCACTCTACTCCCAGCCGCATAGCACGGCCACTCTACTCCCAGCCGCATAGCACGGCCACTCTACTCCCAGCCGCATAGCACGGCCACTCTACTCCCAGCCGCATAGCACGGCCACTCTACTCCCAGCCGCATAGCACGGCCACTCTACTCCCAGCCGCATAGCACGGCCACTCTACTCCCAGCCGCATAGCACGGCCACTCTACTCCCAGCCGCATAGCACGGCCACTCTACTCCCAGCCGCATAGCACGGCCACTCTACTCCCAGCCGCATAGCACGGCCACTCTACTCCCAGCCGCATAGCACGGCCACTCTACTCCCAGCCACATAGTACGGCCACTCTACTCCCAGCCACTTAGCACGGCCACTCTACTCCCAGCCACATAGTACGGCCACTCTACTCCCAGCCACCTAGCTCTGCTTGATGTATGGTGTGTGCCAGTGGCATCATCACAGTCTCCCTTTCTGCTGTATGAGGCACCATTACCTCTGCAGCACTCAAAGAGCACAGTGGCACTAAAGCTGGCTGGGTTCGGCAGCTTACACTATCCGTCAGTGATTTGGCCAGCTTTAGAGCAGTGCTTACAAGTTCTACTGGAAAGAGCCATCGCTGCTAGACTGCAGCGACGATACGCAACTTAGGCAATGAGCCATAAACAATAGCATTAAAAATCACTCTGTTCTTGAGAATGAAGACAATTTTTAATAACTAGTCAATTACAAAGCTGTCTGTTTTCTGCAATTTCTTCAAAGAAAACAGGAATAACCGCGGTCTAAACATATATATTTAACTGAGATGGTGCATGTGGGTTTACTACAGATTTCACCACTGAAAAGGAAAGAATCCACTGTGGCAATATGTGACAAACCTACAGCTGTATGGGCAGCTGAAGATTGGAAAATCTGTTGTACGATTTTAAACAAAACCCTCACCTTGTCCTTAATATCCAGTGGACATTTGTTCTGATGAAGGAATTTTAATGTCTCAACATGGCCATGCCGGGAGGCCCAATAAAGAGCATTGGATCCAGCCTAAATGAATAAAAAAACATTACCAGCTGTGCTAGTTTTAGTGAGGAAGGAACTTATATTTACATATCTGCCAAAATCACATATATAATATGTGCAATACATAAGAAAATGAAAGCATGCAGACCTTATCCTGCACATCAACATGTGCTCCACGCTTTATTAGCAATTCCAGCATCTGAATGTTTCCACAGCCAGCGGCTATTAATAATGGAGGGGTGCCATGCTGAAAAAAGGGGTGAAGAATGATTAAAAAAGGAAATATTGTTATTATTATTATATATTTATATAGTGCCATTAGGTTCAATGTGTAAAACGTAAAATGACAACACTTAACTCATACAGGGACAGTAGGGGAGAGGATCCTGTCCACGAGGGCTCAGTCTAAAGTCCTGCATGTGTACTACATTGCTATTCCTACAGTAAAATCACTATACTTTCTTATAATAGTCCCTAAAGGTCTGCTGAAAACTGCCTCTACATTATTACGGTATGTTGCACTGTATTTCTGTGGTGTATTTGATGCATCTGTTTGTACAAAAAAAATGTAAACAGATAAAGGTGGATTAACGTAGAGTATAATGAGAACAACATATGTTAAATAATCTGGGTATCTGCTCATATCGTTATAGACTCACATCGTTTCAATCAGAAGAAAAAATGCAGTTTGTTCAGCTTTTTCATCCTTATAAGATCCATTTTTCATGTTTTTAAAAAATCGCAGTGTATAGAAAATGGATGCAAACATACTATCCTATGATTACATCAGTTTCTTTTTGAGATAACAAGTTCCATGATCTCCTGATACTCATGATTACAAAAAGAAACAGATGCGTTGTAAACTGCATGCAATCAGATGCAACGTGAAAAAACCTGATAATTATGCTTTACATAGAATTTGTGTTCATTAGTTTTACAACTGATCATTTTTTTGGTTACAATATAAAATGCGTAGCTTTCAAACGTTACTAAAATGTGGTATGAAATAAGCCTAAACAATACTGCAAGTGACCTCATAAAAAGCTGGAAACAGTCGCCATGTTTTGTTACATAGTAAGTACCAGGCAATAAAGCTAGCAGTCTTTCCCTACTGATTGCTTGGCAAATGTTTAGCTGTACATTTCAATCATTAGGGCATTATAGTAATTTGTAGGAGAACACATTACCTTGTTTGGCTGGTTGACATCATAGTTTGCCAAAGATCCCAGAAGATGCTGTAAACCTGGAACATTGTCATCATTTATGGCATGGATGATGGCCTTCATCACAAAGGAATCCTCTTCATCCTGCAGTGCCAGGAACAAGGTTTATTACTACTCATTGTCGCTGCGTTTCAGGAAAGACATATTCTGAATGCTGGCAGGGGACTACAGCCAGAGACCTGACTAGTCTGGGGCGGCACACAGGTGGCTTTCACTGCTCACTCCAGTTGACTGACAGGTCACCCACATGTGTGCACATAGGTAGAGACTTGTCAATCAACAAGAGTGGGGAGGAATGAAGTCGACTGGGGCCCACATCAGACTAATCCAGTCTTTTCCTTCAACCCTCAAATCCATGGTTTGGACAGCATTAATCAAATGGCAGGTTTAATTAGTAAAATTTAAAGGGGGTTTTCCATTTTCAGTTATTCATGGTCGCAATGGGAATACTTTTCTATACACAGCTAGCTGCTTCTGTAATACTCACCACTTCTGCTCCTCTCAACCCATGAATGACTGAGCTAAAAATACCGTTTTAACAAAAATGAGAAAAAACTTCATATTTCATGCCTTTTTTATTCTGCACTGACCAGTGTCTCCAAGCAGCGCCATGATGGTAAGATGCAGTATGATTAACCCTCCCAGCGGTATTCCCTGGGGGGGGTTGGAGTTGTGCTATCGATAGTGTGGACGAGGGGGGGGGCATGAGGTAAGTGACAAATAATTAGAACTATACTACATTTCTAATTGGAGATATTTGTGAATATTATTATTGCACAACATATTAGGAAATGATCTTGGAGAAGGGAAACACCCCTTATTTAAGCCTTATTCAAGTCCCTTACGTCCTGTTAATGTACATTCAATCCATTTATACAAAGAGACATACAGATTTACTTATCCAGTCACAGTCCTCTAAAGATACAGCTACTGCCACACAACATTAAATGTTTTTAATTGTAACCTGACAGCTTGATATATGAGAAACTGCTTGAATGATGCCAGCCAAATAAATTTAAAAACATAGTTTAACAGCCAATGGGAACCAGGCTACATGAAGACTAGTCAAACAGGTTGGTCCTCGGCAGCCTCTCCCTGTCCCCCTGAATAATATCCTCTCTATACAGGTATACCGGCCATTCCATGGGTAGTGGGTGGAAAGAAGCCTGCCGGATCAGGTCCCCTTTAAAAAGAGTAAGCACATAATACAGTAGCTTTCCCTTAATCAAACAAATTATCGCCATTTTACTGCATATTATTTTTTATGTTTTTGTTTCTGCAGATTTATTTATGTTCATCAACAAACTGGGGAAAGACTGAACCCAAAGTGTGTAAAGACGTCAGTGAGAGGTGGTAGAGGAAGTGTCATGGTTTGAGCAAGGTTCTTTGCTGCAGGGGCGGGATTGTCTCATACAGCTACATGGCAGAGTGGTTCCTTTCTTGCGTTCAGCACTCAATCAAGCAAATATTTTCATGCAGTACAATGTCCCCTGTCACACAGCAAAACTGGGGAAGCAGAAAATATTGAAACAATGAAATAGCCAGCTCTAGTTCTGATCTAAACCCAATAGAAAACCTATGGAAAATCCTTTTGGAAAACTCTTCTAGTGGCATGGTGTACCTCTTACACAAAAACCTTCCAATGTTGATCAAAGTAGATTATAATATGGCTAAAAAAATAAAAATAAAGTGATCATACATTGTTCTCTCATTTTGATTGCCAGTGTGTATGTGTGTGTGTATATATACATACACATGTACACACACACAGAAAATATATACAGCAGAGCTCAGATCACAGTGATGTGTTGTTCGTCAATGATCCGACACAAAGAGCCAGCTCCCTGCTGTGACTGACAGGAGACGGTATGCAAGCAAGAGCCACTAAATTTTTTTATTAACCACTTTGCATAAAATTCTGGTCTGTTGCAAGTGGGTGAGGCTTGAGCCACAGGTGGATGGGGTTTCGTCCATACCAAGGATAACCGTAATGTTAAATATGTGCTGCATGGGGTGAACACATTTAATAGGGAGCCGTTTAGGATCCCAAAAGATCCGGCTTTTTTTGGTGAGCGGAACCATGAGAGCCAGATCACCAAAAAGAGCCGGACTGCCCATCACTAGCAACAATGTTGCCAGCCTATCTGCCTGTGAAATGGAGGCTGAAGCTGAGAGGAGTCCGTTATAATCACACGGAGCTCTATAGTGAGATCAGGAGGGCAGGCACCACACATCATACTGGTAACACCCACGAATATTTAAAACAAACTCTGCAGCCAGAGTTATCTTTCAGGCATCCTTTACATGAAGTGATAAAAGATAATTTCTCCACAACAAAGAATCGAATCTGAAGAATACATGTATAATTATTTTCAGCATTCTATAACCTGCATGCACATAATAGTTTAGATAGGTCAAAGCGGTGACAGATTCCCTTTAACTGAAATTGTGGACATCTCTTGTCTTGCAAGCTGCTCCAGGTCTCTCATATTTGAAGGGTACCTTCTCCCTTCAGCAATTTTAAGATCTCTCCACTGGTGAGCCACATTGACGACCGCATCAGAACTCTCCAGCACTTTGTTTCGATCCATTTCTGGGTACTACTTGAAGTTCGCGGTCATTGTCCCACTAGAAGACCCATGACCTAGATAGAAACCCAGCTTTATGACACTGGCCAGTACATTACAATTGATTTCTTGATGCCTCGAACACAGTCAAGACACCCAGTGCCGGAGGCAGCAAAACAACCCCAAAACACCTTTGAACCTCCACCATATTGGCCTGTATGTATTATTTCAATTTCACTAGACAGAAAAAAAAAAGCTCTTGGTCTCATCTGTCCAAAAGACCGTGTTCCAGAAGGATTTTGGCTTACGTACAATATTGCAAACTGCAGTCTAGCTTCTTTATTTCTTTGTTAGAGCAGTGGGGTCCTCCCTTTTTGGTGAAGAAAAAGTTTTATCTTGGTCTCATCTGTCCACAGGATGCTTTCACAGAAGGATTTTGGCTTACTCATGTACATTTCGGCAAACTGCAGTCTAGCTTTCTTATGTCTGTGTTAGCAGTGGGGTCCTCCTGGGTCTCCTGCCATAACGTTTAATTTCTTTCAAACGTGGTCGGATAATTTGCACAGACACAGATGTACCATGCACCTGAAGAACAGCTTGAATTTCTTTGGGGCTGCTTGTCCATTATCTTGTGTTGCAACCTTTCATCAATTTTTCTCTGCCATCCACATCCAGAGAGATTAACTGCAGTGCCATTGGTTGTAAACTTGTTGATTATGTTGAGCACCATGGACAAAGGAACATTAAGATCTCTGGAGATGGATTTGTAACCTTGAGTTTGTTGATATTTTTCAACAATTTTGGTTCTAAAGTCCTTAAACCTTTCCTCTTTCTGTTCTCCATCCTTAGTGTGGCACACACAAACACAATGCAAACATTAAGTCAACTTCTCCCCTTTTTGGTTGTGATTTTCATATTGCCCACACCTGTTACTTGCCACAGGTGAGTTTGATAAAGCATCACGTGCTTGAAACAAAGTTGTTTACCCACAATTTTGAAAAGCTGCCAACAATTTTGCCTGGCCCATTTTTGTGTGAAATGATGTCTAATTTGCTTTTTTCTCCCCTCAATTTTTTTTGTGTATAGAGAGTACTGTGAAGGAATTCACTGTAGGGGAGTTACACAACGTTTGTGGGGCACATTTGTAGGCATTAAACTTACGGATGCAATGTAAGGGTAATCTAGGGGTTTAAATAGAAGGACCATAACTTTTTAAGGGTTTTAAAGTTGTGAGGCATGTGACATGGCCAAATATATACGGTATATTTTTTTTGCGTGAAGGGGAAGACGGGGGTCAATTATAAATTCTGCAATGGGTCCCATGATTTTTACGTACCCCCTGTAATCTCACTGATGATTAATACAGTAAATGTTGTTTGACTGCAAAGCACCTTTATTAGTTCTAATGCACAATCTGAGTAATGCTTCTGCAATGTTGGGTGTACATAACATAGTTTAGCACTGAATCCTGTGGTCTCTGTCGTATGATAATGCTAGGGTACATTATTATTATCATCATTTATTTATTTATTTTTTTAAGAAAACCTTTAATAAATTACATGGTTAAAACCATTTTCTCATACAGATTGATTACTTACGAGAGTGTCATCGCTTCGAGCTATACTCATGTTGCTTCTTGACAAGAATGATCTTGACAGTCTTTGGCACAGGGATATCAAGCGGACAGATTGCTTGAAAAGAAAATTAAAAGATATGGACTGAATGCATGAGAAACAGTGTTCAATGCCAAGTAATTTATACAACTATGACACATAGACAGACAGACATGAAATAGATCTACAGAGTTGAGATGGGCATGAAACAATTTCAAAATGGGTGCAAAGATCCTCACATCTTCATGTGTGTAGTATTAGTAGGATTCATGTATATGTTCGTGGAGCACGGTTGTATAAGGTTTGTATATATGATATATGTTTAGAAACAGTGGACATAAAAAGTCTACACACCCATATTTATATGCCTGTTTTATTATACAGTCGTTGTCACACATAGTATTTGCCGCTCCCCCACTCCCCCCACACACACACACACTCATTTTGCTGCAAAAAAAAGCAGCTTCTAACTATCACAGCAAAGTGAATGATGTTTCTGATGTCATGTTGCTTATTTTTTTCCTTGCAGATTGGAAGTACCGGTAGTTTCATACCTGCAGTATGTCAATTCTTTCAGAGTTTTTCTTTCCAAAATACAGTTTTTTTTGCTGCAGAAATGTCTGCAGCAAGTACTTAACATGTGTGTGCACCCCAATGCCTCCTTGATCTGTACAAATCTATTTTTTTAATTTCTGAAATGTTTTTATTGGGAAGTTTATACAAAACGTAGGGTAATATATACAGAGGGATAATGTACGTAACACAGACATACAAAAACATTGGGATATTCATGAAGTTGTAAGTTGTAGGTGTGCAGAAAAACAAAGAAGAGCTAATGTATTAGCTAACGAGACATTTATATCTTAACTGAGGCTTGAGTGTGTTATCAGAGTTCGAACATGAATAAGGCTATTGTATTAGACCCGAATAAATTATTTAAAATGAGAGGTAACCAGATGTATTTTTTCGAGAGACATCTAAAGGTCCCGTCACACGAGGCGATCTGGCCAGCGATGTCGGAAGCGATGAGCGGGTGCCCGCTCGCTCCCGACATCGCTGGCCAGCTGTCACACAGCAACGCTGCGGCCGGCGATGCCGCAGCGATGCGGGCGGTGACATCGCTCGCTGGGCTGGGCTCAGCCCAGCGAGCGATCCGCAGCAACGCTGCGGTATAGGCTGGATCGCCGCTGACATCGCTCTGGCGATGTCACACGGCGCAATCCAGCCTTATCGCAGGTCGCAGGTTGACAGGTTTACGGTTCTTCCCGTAAACCTGTCAACCTGCGACCAGCGATAATTCGCGGTCGCGTCGCGCTGTCACACAGCGCGACGTCGCTAGCGACATCGCTGTGACGTCGCCTGGTGTGAAGCCACCTTAAAGGTTGGTATAATGTGGTAATTAGGTTATGGGGGTGACGTCAATGGACCTAGTAAGATGTTTAAGAGAGTGTGATGAGATCCAGGGTTCCCAATTACAGAAGTATTTGTTATAAGAGTTGTTTCTAACGGCATAACTGAATTCGAATGTGCAGTCGGAAGATATTCTGTCGATTAATTCTAAGGCTGCAGGTATGACTGTAGTCTTCCATCTGGCAGCCAGGAGGACCTTAGAAGTTAATAGAATCTGAGAGGTAATAAATCTAATATTATGGGGTAAGTTTGATATTCTTAGTGAGAGAAGAGCCATTTGAGGAGTGAGGGTTATTTTCAGATCGGCAGTTTTAAATATCAAGTCTTGAACCTCAATCCAAAACCTCAGGATTTTCGGGCACTTCCAAAAAATATGGGAGAATGTTCCAGGTTGTGTGCACTCCCTCCAGCAGTTCGGGGATATTTTGTGGTCAATGCGATTTAATTTTGATGGAGTCCAGTACCATCTGGCCAAAAGCTTAAAGTATGATTCCTGCATCGAGGCACAGAGTGTTAGCGTAGGAGAGTTCAATTGCCGAAGCTAAATCGTCTAGGTCCATAGTGGAGTTTAACTCTTTCTCCCACGCAGTAATATAAGGTAGCTTCTAGAGTACTAGGTCCTCATTCAAGAGTCTATAATTGAAATTAGTCGACCATATTAAAGTTTTGTTTGGGCTATCAAGTAAGTCAGATATGGGTTTTGAGAAAGAAAAATGTGAGTTTAAGGAGATTGAGGAGGTATTTATTAATCTCCAGACTGTTCTATCTCTCCATGTTAATTTGAATTCCTCCTCTAAGGACCGAAAGTGGATTAAACTACCGTCAGGGAATAAGTTGTTGAAATAGTGTATTCCTCTTTCAATCCAAGAGGATATGTCTAGACCAGGGATAGTGAGCTTTAGAGTTTCGAGGGGGATGTTTCTAGGGGTTGAGCATGTAGATGTGGAGTTAGTTTTTTTGTGTAGGTATCTCCATGCAGAGATCGTAGCTCATATAGTTTGTGGGAGTGTGAAATTTTTGCTGGCTTATGGAGGTATGCCATCACTAGAGCTGGGAGAAAGGTAGTGTTGGACAGATCTCTTTCACTGGATCTTCATATGGAGGAACCTCTTATCTCTGAACCAACTCTGAGATAGTTTTATGATTGAAGCAAGATGGTAGTTGTAGAGATTCGGTATTCTCAGGCCTCCTCTCTGTACAAATCTATTGAGAAGGCACTATTGCATATTTCAATGAGGATGTGCGTACTCGGACACAATTTCAGCTGAGGTCTATTGCTTCGCATAGACCTGCTGGATCCCTGCAAAGCAATATAAGCTGCTGGCCAATCAGAGGTCAAAAGCGGATGTAGGCACGCCTGTGACTAGGGAGCATGGCAGTGATGTCATGTGCTGCCCATCACTTGCATGCGGAAGTCAGTTGCTGGCTTCAGAAGAGGAAGTCATGCTCCAAGGGAGTGAAGGGAAGGTGAGATAATTTTTCTTTCCGTGTTAAAACACAACGGTAGATATTGAGACATATACACCAGACTAGGTTACATATTATACCAGGAATACCAGGAAGGGCCCAGGTTGGGGAACATATGTACTAGGATTGACCCTGGATGGGAGATTATATATATATATATATATATATATATAAATCAAGGAAAACAGGCAGCACTCCAGTTCAGGTGAATAAAGGGTCTGTTTTTTATTCAGAGCCCATGTGGCACGACGTTTCGGTGCACTAGGCACCTTTCTCAAGTGCCTAGTGCACCGAAACGTCGTGCCACATGGGCTCTGAATAAAAAACAGACCCTTTATTCACCTGAACTGGAGTGCTGCCTGTTTTCCTTGATTTATTTGAATTGGTTTGGACACTAATACACAGGACTTGCACCGCGGATGAGTATATTATTGTGCTGTTCCATTTTCTCTTTTTATATATATATATATATATAAATAAAACCAGGATGGGAGACATACTAGTGCATCTTAATGAATTAGAATATTATAAAAAATCAATATCATATTGCCATGTTTTCGGGTGTTTCTCGGAGCCCTGAAACATGTTGACTAATAAATCAATATTATATTCACCCTTTGACATCTTGTCGAATAAGGCAGCACGGTTTTTAACCCTTCATCCTCCCTACTTTAATTTTTTGACCTGAGGATCTTTGGGTTTTCATTGGCTGTAAGCCATAATCATCAACATTAACAGAACAAAATCATTGAAATAGATCACTCTGTTTCTAATGACTCTATATAATATACACACTTAACATTTTGTATTGAATTACTGAAATAAATTACCTTTTTGATGTTATTCTAATTCATTGAGATGCACTAGAATTCACCAGGATAGGGATCACATACACCAAGATGGGCAAAGGCTGGGGAAGATATATATACCAGGATGGACCAAGGATGAGTTACATGTATACCAGGATAGGGGATTTATATACCAAAATGACAAACATATATACCAGGATGGGATCAGGATGAGGAAAATATATATACGAGGATGGATCACATATATAGGAGGATGGGGGACATTCATACAGGATAAGTGACATTACTATATAATGGTGAGGGGGAACTCAAGCTGTGAACAACAAGCAGGGGAAGAGGGACCCAGGTTCAATTTTTGCTCCGGGGCTAATCGGGCTCTGCTTACGCCAGCGTTTGAAAGTTATCTGTCAAGAGCGACATGCAAAAAAATACCAAACTGTTAGATATACCATGGAACACTGTGAAGACTCATCAAGAAGTGGCTTAAAGAGATCCCGTTACCATGAAAATGCAATCTGCAGGTGCTATGTTATAGAGCAGATCTGAGTTGATTGATGTATAGTGTTGTGAGAAAAGATTCAGTATAACTAAGATTTTATCATTTAAACCTCTGCTCTTCTTGGGATTTTGGATCCAGTGGGCGGTCCTATAAGTGACTGGCAGCTTTCCTTGTGTAAGTGTGCATACAGAAACAGCTGTCACTAATTGGTAGTACCGCCCACTGGACCCAAAATCCCAGAAAGAACAGAGGTTTAAATGATGAAATCACAGGTTATACTGAATCTTTTCTCACAAAACTAGATATCAATCTACTCAGTTCCCCCTGCTCTGTAAAATGAGGCCTGCAGATTGTACTGCATTTTCATGGTGACAGGTTCCCTTTAAATTTGGCACCACAGTAACAAAACATTACTTAAAACTGAACATTCTTCAAAAATTTTTGAAAAGACGAGAAAATTGTTTGAATCGCCAAAACCTAGATAAAGTCTGCCAAAAGTGCATTGGAAAATGGGTTATGATACGATGGACTGAGGTTCAACGTTTTGGCCATAGTTCCAAAAAGTATGTTTGGGGCCAACACTGCATCAAAAAATGAACACCAGACGCACAGTGAAGGCAGCATTGTGCTTTGGGGTTGTTCTTCAGCAGCTGGACTTTATTCAAAGTGGAGGCAATTCTAAACAGTTCTAAATATCGGTAAATTTCGCATTTAAACCTTCCAACCTCTACTAAAACAGCTTAAGATGAAAATCAATTTCACTTTTCAGCATGACAATGAGCCTAAGCATACCTCCAAATCAACAAAACAAAGGCCTGAAAAAGATCTACGTTTTAAAATAGGCCAGTAGGTGCCCAGACCTGAAGTAGGTTGAAAATGAGTGGGTTGACCTGAAGAGGATGGTACATAGGAGATGTCCCAGCAATCTGACAGGTTTAGAGCACTATTGCAAGGAAGAGAAAATTGCCAATTCTAGATATGCCGTACTGATTGCTGTCATAAATTAAGAGGGTACTTCAACAAAGAATTAGTTATAGAGCGTGCATATTTATGAAAAACATACCGTATATACTCGTGTATAAGCCGAGTTTTTCAGCCCAAAAATTGGGCTGAAAAGTCACCCCCTCGGCTTATACACGGGTCAATACGGTAATATATGTGGTGGGGGCTGTGTCCGGGTGCTGGGGAGGCTGGAGGAGGCGGGGGGAGGCTGATGACTGAGCGGCCCGTCACGTGGGGCCGCTCATTAGATATGCACGGCTCCCCCCGCCCATCACAGCGGCAGGGGGAGCCGTGCATACAGCCCCCCCAGTGTATACAGGCAGCCCCCCAGTGGCACTAGCCCCCCCCATCATGGAAAGAGCCCCCACACTTGGCAGAGCCCCCCCCGATGCTTTACCATCCAGTGTGTTCGCCGCGGGTCCTGCACGCTGTCATCCCGGTCTCACGTGACCCGGCGCGATGACGTCAATCCACAGCGACAGCCGGGTCACATGAGACCGGGAAGACAGCGCGGGAGGAAGGACGCGACAGCCCGCGGTGATGAAGACGCTGGATGGTAAGTTAATGCAGCGGGGGGGGGGGCTCTGCACAGTGTGGGGGGCTCTTTCCATGATGGGGGGGCTAGTGCCACTGGGGGGCTGCCTGTATACACCTTGGGGCCAGCTGTATACCCCTGGGGCCAGCTGTATACCCCTGGGGCCAGCTGTATACCCCTGGGGCCAGCTGTGTATACCTCTGGGGCCTGCTGTATACCTCTGGGGCCTGCTGTATACCTCTGGGGCCTGCTGTATACCCCTGGGGCCAGCTGTATATACCCTGGGGCCTGCTGTATACCTCTGGGGCCTGCTGTATACCTCTGGGGCCTGCTGTATACCTCTGGGGCCTGCTGTATACCTCTGGGGCCTGCTGTATACCTCTGGGGCCTGCTGTATACCTCTGGGGCCTGCTGTATACCTCTGGGGCCTGCTGTATACCTCTGGGGCCTGCTGTATACCTCTGGGGCCTGCTGTATACCTCTGGGGCCTGCTGTATACCTCTGGGGCCTGCTGTATACCTCTGGGGCCTGCTGTATACCTCTGGGGCCTGCTGTATACCTCTGGGGCCTGCTGTATACCTCTGGGGCCTGCTGTATATACCCTGGGGCCTGCTGTATATACTCTGGGGCCTGCTGTATATACTCTGGGGCCTGCTGTATATACTCTGGGGCCTGCTGTATATACTCTGGGGCCTGCTGTATATACTCTGGGGCCTGCTGTATATACTCTGGGGCCTGCTGTATATACTCTGGGGCCTGCTGTATATACTCTGGGGCCTGCTGTATATACTCTGGGGCCTGCTGTATATACTCTGGGGCCTGCTGTATATACTCTGGGGCCTGCTGTATATACTCTGGGGCCTGCTGTATATACTCTGGGGCCTGCTGTATATACTCTGGGGCCTGCTGTATATACTCTGGGGCCTGCTGTATATACTCTGGGGCCTGTTGTATATACTCTGGGGCCTGCTGTATATACTCTGGGGCCTGCTGTATATACTCTGGGGCCTGCTGTATATACTCTGGGGCCTGCTGTATATACTCTGTGGCCTGCTGTATACCTCTGGGGCCTGCTGTATATACTCTGGGGCCTGCTGTATACCTCTGGGGCCTGCTGTATATGCCTCTCGGGCCTGCTGTATATGCCTCTCGGGCCTGCTGTATATGCCTCTGGGGCCTGCTGTTTATACCTTTAGGGATGCTGTATATACCACTGGGGGGGATGCTGTATACTACCACTGGGGAGGCTGCTGTATACTACCACTGGGGGGGATGCTGTATACTACCACTGGGGAGGCCTGTATACCACACTGCTGGGGGCTGTATACCTGTGCTGGGGTCCACCCTCGGCTTATACACGAGTCAATAGGTTTTCCCAGGTTTTGGGGTCAAAAGTAGGGGGGTCGGCTTATACACGGGTCGGCTTATACACGAGTATATACGGTAATTCGTTTTTTTTCTTTTTGCACTGAAAAAAAAGTTCTGTTTTTCAACTGAATTCACCATAAGAATGAATGAATGAATGAATGACAATGAAGGTGGAAAAACTTCTGAGATAATTTTTCTTGGTATTTTTTTGTACGACAAAATCAGGTATTTAAACAGGCGTGTACACTTTTATGTCCACTGTGGATGGATAGACAGACAGACAGACATTTTAGGCAGACAAATAGATCTACGTCTTGTGTAGAAATGAGTGGTAAAGGTTTAAAAAAGAAAACACTTTTACTGAGATATTTGAAGAGCATTTTTTGTGAATCAGCCACAGCCTACCAACCATATAATAAGCAGTAAATATCCTATAGAGTCTTTGTCAAAGGCAACATAACATGAATAGGCTCCATCAGCATAACCCACCAGTTGTGCTGTGCAGTTGTTAGATGTGCATAAAACCAGACAAATGTTTTCTAGGAAATATCAATGAAGATGCAATAAAATCTCACATACATTACATAAAGAAGAAGCCATGGTGGCATCTACCCACAGAGAAAGGGAGGAGGACATACTTTCCATTTCCTCCGGGCAGCAAACTTCTTGAACTTCTCCATGTTCACCGCGGAGGCTTTCCTGCTCAGTGCTTGTTGAGTATCCTTAGGCTGTAACAAGTTTACAAGGTGTCAGACTTCTACCCATTGAGGGGTTTTATTTTGAGCATTTGGAAAATGAAGGTCCTCACAATAGATGTAAACACACTGTAGTGTTTTTGTGAGTAATAAAAGCACTAAACTGAAAAAGATGACTGACCGCAGGAATAGGAGCAGAAGGGAGAGATTTATGTTCTATATTTTGTGTCAGCAATGAGACATCAGGGGCACGAATGTAGGCCAGTTATTACCACCTCAATAAGCTGCAAGGTAAGATGGAGTTCAGCTTCTCCCAGGACGGAAGTGAAAAGAACGCTGCCACTTAGGAAAATTAACTCCATCAATAATGCTGCAATGTACAAGATGGATTCATGCAATACCCAGCTTAACCCTCTCTGTGTGTCCTGTACAGGGAATATTAGCACAAGTTTGCAGCGCCCTATACTTACATGTACATCAAAACACAATATTATATGCAGCTAGTTCATTTGCACTAAAGCACATTGGCTAGCTATGTGGACCAGTAGTGAGCACTGGTGCCTTGCAGTGCTGGAGTCCACTGCCAATTGTAGAAATTAGAAGTATGATTAAAATCAACTTTGTTTCTGGGAAAACCCCTTTAAATGGAGAAAAAGGAACTCTTTATCCATCCAGTTGATCTTGCAAGCAGTTTATATAGGTACTGATTATATTGTAGGTATCTAAAGGTGGATGTCACAACGCAGTAAAATTTCGCTGTACAATGTCGCCATACGGCAGTCACGGATGTTGAGTGCTCAACCATATAAAAGTTGACCCAGGAGTACATATGAACACTGTGAATCCAGCATGAAACCATGCGGATATTGTCTATAGCAGGTTTTGAACCACTATGCCTGATGGATGTAAAACTTTCGCTCAGTAGGACCTTAGTGACCTGCGTTTGAACATAATAAAATCATAAGTTATTTTTTGCATCATTTTGAACAATTTACAATCGAGACATAATATAAAATCGCATCCAAGATGGGACCGCTTCACCGCTATAGCTCGTTGGTTCCAATTATTGATCGCGTTCTGATTTTCTATACCTGCCGATTAAATTACACGCTCAGTAGGATTAAAATTTTTATCATGAGGAATCGCGGTCGACATTGACACGTGTGACAGGCCCTTTAGTCACTGAAAGGTCCTAGAGATATCTCAAATCAGATAAAATCTCTCTCTACAGAACCATTAACTCCAGCCCATACAAGAGCAGT
Source organism: Allobates femoralis (assembly GCA_033576535.1). Taxonomy (NCBI): domain Eukaryota; kingdom Metazoa; phylum Chordata; class Amphibia; order Anura; family Aromobatidae; genus Allobates; species Allobates femoralis. The sequence continues at coordinate 562,113,931 of JARQOC010000003.1, forward strand.
CCATAGGTGATGGTTGGAGTTTGGTTTCATCTAAACCATTATACACAATTTGCCCGTGGATTATTTTTACAGTATGCAACTACCTGATGAATCCTGACAGAGGAAACGCATTGGGAAAAGATATCGTAGGGTCATATACTAGTTTTGAACTGCACTTATAAGAGCTGAAGCTGATGGGACTGTAGGGAGAGATTTTTCCTGACCTGAGGGATCTGCAGGACCTTCCAGTGACCTGAATATAAACCATATAATAAAATAATAATTTTTATTTATATAGTGCCATCATATTTTGCAACAATTTACAATTCATAGGAGACATAATGGAATAACACAATTCAACAGATACCAAGAGGGGTGAGGACCCTGCTTGCCAGCTTACAGACTACACGGAAATATGATAGTTACCCAAATATCATGCCTAGATTAGCTGGATGGGTGAAATTGTTCCAGTTTTTTTCTGCACTTTTCTATAGCCCCCTTTTTCCCTATATAATGGTATTTATTGACAGCAGAACTACAGTTAGGTAAAATTACTTATATTAAAGGAACCTGCCAGGTGTTTTAGCCCCCTAGTCTACCACTACCTGTCCCTGCACCTTGCTAGCTGATCCCTAACCATCCCTGTCTCACCTAAAATTGCCCTATAAAGATTGATAAAAATTAGTTATAAACTTACATAGAGTCTGAATCTGGAGACTGGAAAGGCGGGCTCCTGGGCTGCATTATCCTGATTAGAGAAATTGGCAGCCCCAGAGCCCGCCTTTCCAGTCTCCAGATTCAGACTCTATGTAAGTTTATAACTCATTTTTCTCAATCTTTATAGGGCAATTTTAGGTGAGACAGGGATTGTTAGGGATCAGCTTGCAAGTTGCAGAGACAGGTAGTGGTAGACTAGGGGGAAGTAGAACGACCTGACAGGTTCCCTTTAACACTGATGCGGCAGATATATAGTAAATAGGGTATTCATATGTAGTAGTCCTCCAGATATCTGTTCTCCTCATACATAGCAGTGTTGGTGCTTTTAATACAGATAGGACCATATTTAATACATATCTGATCATAGGTATGTTTCTACATTAGTGGTACATTTAAACATTTTAGAATTGTTTTTGTGGCTCTGTATTGCGTATAATACAGGGAGGCAAACCAGGCAAATAAAATAAAAAATAACTTAACTTTTTTTTTTTGCTGGCACAACAGCAGATTCATTTGAATGGCTAGTACGTAATACTACATAGGATCATGAGAATAACTAGCAAAGTCACATACAGCTTTTGTTAACATACTTGTGCAATTAGTTCCTTCTCCTACCTTAATCCATGGGTGATGCAAACTATCTTCAATGGTCATTCTCTTCCTTTTATAATAAAGATATATTGTTAAGTGGGTTGATATTTATTGATAATATGGTTATTATACTTTACACTAGTTAAAGGGGTATTCTCAAGGTATTAAATTGCTTCAGTTCATTAGACAGCAAAAAAAAATAAAGTCTGCAATTAAACTGCTTTTTTCATTTTGCAATAAGAACTTCCATCTTTCATCAGGTACAGGTTTTCATGGAGATTGGCCACCAGTGTCTGCCCAGACCCTGGCCGAGTATGCACAGTAGGTACATTCCAGGAGAGGACTTAACCCTAAACATACCTTAACATACCTATAATAAAACTTATCTGCTCCCCTTCCTCTCAAATCCTGACACGTCACTGTTAATTTCACAAAATTACCAGTCCCAGCATCTGCCTCTCCCAGATCAGATCTCCTAATCACTACACTCACTTTCTGGAGCTGTGTGCTTGATTAAATATACTGTTATCTCTATGTAAACACAGTGATAACAGTGTATGCTCAGTACAAACCACTCATAGCTGAATGTGTTAGGGCCCCTTTACACACAGACTTTCCAGCGATCACCCCAGAGATCCAACCTGCTGGATCGCTGGAAAGGCTCTCTGCGGTCGCTGTCAAACAGGCAAACTCACCAGCGACCAATCAGCAGCGACATCGCTGGTAACCAGGGTTAAACACCGGGTAACTAAGCAGCACGCGCTGTTTATTCTCGTCAGGTCTAAGCGGCCTCATGCTGACCAACGTGGTCTTCTCCTTATCAACAAAGCATGGAGTACAGAGACCAAGAGCAAAAATGGTACTAAATATTTTAAGAATCACAACTACCCACAGGAGGTCACGACAGCTGTTCCATGACATGGAACCAAACTAGGTGAGTGGTGAATATCATGTGTCGACAGTGTCCGTCACCTACTTGGCATTGTGCGTTGTTGTGACAGTAACCTTAACAGAATGTATTATTGTGAGAATGTTTTATCATGTTCTCAGAAGTAAATGCTTTACACCTATCCATTAGAAGTGCCTCGAACTGCCATATACAAAATGAAGACTGTATCTCAAGTTTCTCAATAGACAACTTGAAAATACCTCTTTAAACCTGCTGTTCTGTTCAGGTGTTACATTATTATACTGTATGTGCACATGGTTGTTCATAAGCAAATGAAAAATGAATTCAAAATCAAACTCAAAAACTTCAAAGTTGGTCATTTTTGACTGAACACAACAGCAGGGCTAACGTCATTAATGCTGAAACAGAATATATAGCAGTGTTTCTAAGGCTGGTTTCACACTATAGTTTTTTCCCTGATCAGGTTCGATCAGATTTGTGTGTCAAAAGCAGGAGTGTCTCCATAACTCAGAACAGGTGTCAATCTTTCATTATAGTTTTTCTCTGCAAGTTCCTCTCCTGGTTCCTCTCCTGGTTTTGGCACCCAAACCTGATCAAACCTGATCAGGGAAAAAAAACTGCAGTGTGAAACCAGCCTAAGGAATGTTCATCAGAAGAGATAATACTTTATCACGTCAGAACTCTTAATTAACGGTGAGCAAAAGATTTGCAGTACCAGGTCAAGTGGAGAAGTCGATAGTCTGAGGCCACTGGACCAAAGCCCCACGAACCAATGACCTTTTACCTGCCAACATCCTTGGTATTTCTCCTGATTATATGCCCAGCAAGAAGTAATCATTACAACGTGACATAACACTACTAATCAAAATAAGTGCCTGAAATTTCAGCAAGCAGCAGGAGGTTCAAAGGGCTTTGGTCTAGCAGCCACAGACTACCAACGTGGCTGCTGTCTCCTTTATCTAACTATAAAACATATGGCGTACAAAGACCACTGAGCAAATTGGTACAAATATGTTTGAGAAATCACCAACTATACCCCAAATGATGTCACGACAGCTATTTCCATTGACATGGGAACCAAACTAGGTGAGTGGGGAATATTCATGTGTCCGACAGTGTCCTTCACCTACTTGGCATTTGTGCTTGTTGTGGCAGTAACCTTATTCAGATGTATTGTATTGTGAATATGTTCTTATATGTTCTCAGAAGTGAAATGCTTAAACCTATCCATTAGAAATGCTCTCGATACTGCCATATAAAAATGCAAGACTGTATCTCAAGGTATTCCTATTTTCTTCCCACATTTATTCTAATGTTAGATTATTTATGTTTACATTACATGATATTATATACCATGAAAGTCTCTGACATTTAACTTCCAAGCGATGTTCTGAAAGAGCAGAGTAAATAAAATCCTTGGATTTACCGTGTTTGTCTTCTCATAATGTATCTATTATTTCTCATCTATCTTAAAATAACATAACAGAAAAACAGCTCAGCTTTTTTCACAGACACACAGCCTTGTGCAACTGACTGAACATATAATATATTATGTAACCATATAATTTATTGTTTAGTGTTGGTTTTATTCAAGAATCTAAAAACAGGTACATCTACTAAAAGAGCTGATTGGCCGACGTTTCTGTCACTTTTCTTCCTACCTTTTCTCTAAAGTTTTGAAATGTCCAAAAATAAAAAGTAAAAGCCAAAAAATGTAAAGACAGGCATTTACTGGTATTTTTATTTTTTATGTTTAAAGGAATCACTTTTAGTCTGACATTTATGTAGCCAGGTAACAACCTTTGAAGTGTAACTAAGTTTAGTTTTTGTTAAAATAATTTTGCACAATGTGGAAAGTTATGAAACCTTGGAAATCACTTGTATATAGGGGGTTGTCCACTACTAGGACAACCCATTCTGCTTTCACTTGTTTGCCCTAGTTATGATAAAAACCTGTACTGACCTCCAGTCCTGGCACTGCACCAGCAGTGTCAGTAATCGCAGTTCCGGAGCTCACGTGACAATGTGACGCCACTTGAACCTTGCCTCCAATCACCGCCGGCTTGTCTGGACTTGTCTTCGAACCAAATGGATAATCATCACTGCGGCTACCGCTTACTTCCCGTTGATTGTCATTAGGTCCAAAGGTGAAGAGACAGAAGCGGCGGTGACTGGATGCGGGGCTCGTGTGACGTCACACATGCTATTACCGACACCGCTGAACAGTGCCAGCACAGGCTCTTTTATTTTAAGTGGGCAAACAAGTGGAAGCAGAAGTCTGCAGAAGCCTTGTAGTAGACAACCGCTTAAGGGCCTGTCACACGCGTCAATATCGCCTGCACGATATCGGCTGCACGTGACGTTGCAGCGATATTGACGCGTGTGACATAGTGAATCAACCAGCGATAAATCGCTGGTTGATGATCGCCAGGTTTTAGAATCAGTCCTAAACCTGGCGATTGTCGCCGGTGACAGCAGCATCGCTGCGTGTGACACCGGGACTAGCGATATTCCAGCTCCCAGCGCCTCTCAGAAGCGCTGGGAGCTGGTATCCAGTACACTGCGGGTAACTAGGCAGCGCGCGCTGCCTAGATACCCGACTGTGTACCTTAGTTACCAGCCTCCTCCGCTCACCCGGTGAGCGGAGGAGGCTGGTAACTAAGGTACACAGTCGGGTATCTAGGCAGCGCGCGCTGCCTAGATACCGACTGTGTACCTTAGTTACCAGCCTCCTCCGCTCACCGGGTGAGCGGAGGAGGCTGGTAACTAAGGTACACGTCGGGTATCTAGGCAGCGCGCGCTGCCTAGTTACCCGCAGTGTACCTTGGAGACCAGGCCTGCTCCCGCTTCCAGCAGGCTGGCAGCGGAGCAGGACATCGTGGAAACGATATTTAATCGTTTCCATGATGTCACTGGTCAATTGATCGCTGGTGAGTCTGTCTGTGTGACAGCTCACCAGCAATCAGCGTCAATGTCGTCAGCGATCAGATCGCTGACGACATTGACGCGTGTGACAGGACCTTTAAGGAATTTCTCTTTCATTGCATATAAGTAGCTACCAAAACCCTTCTTTTCCCTGGTCTATTTGCTTACCTTCAGCTGCTATGATATCAGAACATACTAATTTGAGTACTGATGATGGCAGTGAAAGGCTCAGTACTTGTCTCCTCAGAGTAAATGTTGGGCTCATCAGAACAATCTATTTCAAAGTGATTTGCTAAGTTTCATAACTTTACTTGCAGGACAAAATTATTAGACTAATCAAAAACTTATTTACTTTTTAAGGTCCAACTATTAAGACAGTGTTATAAGAGATGGTGTGGCACTGTGCTTACAGCTAAAAAGAGGGCAAGGTAGTTAGGCAGTAGAAAAGCCATGTCTTTCTATACCATAGGCTGCGATATTAATCAGATTTATCTAAAAAGTGAGAAAGAGCCCCTGTAAGTGTGAAAAAAAGCAAAACTTACTTTGGGTCCTTGACAAGTAGTCGACGTATAAAATCTTTGGCCAAACCACTTGTGTTGCTAAAAAACTCATCTTCAAATTCATAACTAACAGCAGAAATATTAGCCAACGTCTCTTGTTTGGTGTCACCAAGAAATGGGGAAGCACCACTCAACCTGGAAAGACCAAACAAATAAGTTATCTATTTTATTTACACTGTACAATAAGGCAACATTGAAAATGTTTTGGTTTAACTATATGCAATGCAGAAGGTTCCAAAACACAAGTGGTAAGTCACACATGCAGATTTTAAAGACAAGTCCAGCAGTCCGTTAAATGGTGAAATAAAAAACCTATTCAGCCACAGAAAGCAATGAGAAAGCGAAAAAATCGCTGCAAAAATGATGGATAAAACTAACTATTGAACATGACAAAGTAAAACTGTAAACCAATCACACATGTAATCCGCACTAAAAAATTCTGCTTAAAAACACAACAAAAAAGTAGAAAAACAGGTAGTTTAAGCACTGCGTTTTTTACTGCCAAAAGAGCAGATTTTGGTTGCAGAAAAAACATAGAAAAACTCTGCTAGTGAACATAGTCTTCCATGGCCAATCAATGCATTCATTATTGAAAAATCAGCATTTGATTTGATATAGTTATTGAAGATCTGAAGCCTCTGTCACTGTCTATTAGCCATCCAGCTCTCCCTCTTTCTCCTTGACAGCCTGCTCCTTTGCCCACAATCACACAGTAAAGAGGTTGTCAAGCAGGAGGAAGTGGAAAGAGCTGGAATGACAGAGGCTTTAGATCTACCATAGCCAATTCAAAGGGCTGATTTCTCAATAACTGAGGAATGGACCAGATATGAAAAGGATAAGGAATTGCTAGACTCGTCTTTGAAAGAGCCACATGCAAAATATAAAGTTTGGGGGATAAAATTCTGCTGACAGATTCCATTAAGCCAAAGAAAGTAGTGTATTTAAAAGGACTTTGCACAGAATGTCTTTTAGATGCACACCCACTCAGTATTTCAAGATGCTTCAAAAAAAATGCCTGCAGTGTTTGTCGCAAAGCATCCTTTTTCAACGTTGTTTGTGGCAGCTTCGTTGCCATTATTTATTTATTTTTGTAATTGTATGTAAAGATCGTTAGTGGCTTCCAAGTGGCAGTCACCTAAAGAATAGTCAGCTCACCATTTCGTAGCTTTGAAAGACTGAAGTTGTTAACAGAAGCTCAAAGAGAACAGAATTTCGACTTGACATTGCAGTGCACATGTTCATTCTTTTGACTGATTCATTAGTGCTTTTCAGGAAAGTTCCTGAGCACTCAAAAAAAAGCCATTGTGTGCACATAATGAAAGTCACTCGACTCCACTTTTGCCTTTGGCTGAAATAAAACAACATAATAAACTGAGCATATTTCATGCTCAGCACAATTATAAGACTATGTTCACACTGGACATTTTGGATCAGTTTTGGTGCTGCGTTTATTTTTAAACTGCACTAAAAACGGAGCAGTCAAAATGCCTGCCATCAAAGTGAGAGGGACTTTTAATTTGCGGTTTTTCACTGCTGCGTTAGTGATGCAGAAAGCACATGCAGAAAATAATGAGCGTGTCAACTATTGCTCTGTTTTTATGGCGCACTTTTTGAACCATGAAAATCCAATTAGTTACCCTCCCCGCAATCCTATGGTGGCCTCCAGTGGTGTCTTCCTTCTGGGCACCGGCAGAACGTGGGGATAGTCGGGTATGGTACTTCCAGGACCAGTGCCCCATGTGACTCAGTGACAAGGGGCACAGGTCGTGTAAGTACCGTACCGACTACCCACAGGTACTACTGGTGCCCAGGAGGTAGACACCACTGGAGCTCACCGTAGGATCGCGGGGAAGATAAGAGTATGTGTCTTTGTCTGTGTGTTTGTCTGTGTCCCCCGAAAATGGAGCACAAAAGTAGCACAAACGTATGATGCGTTTGTGATGCTTTTTTGGAAAAAGAGGATCAGTTTTTGGTGCAGAGACTACACCAAAAACAGATCAACAACAAACTGAGCACAACCTCTCTGAATTAGGCCCAAGACTCAAATAAGGAAAATATATTGTAGGAAGAATATATTTTGAATCACCCATGGTGATAGTCACTGGGAGGGCTGGCATCACTCTTGCTGCCGCAGCCTGTGGGAGGCCACATCTCTGGATGCTGCACCTATCTGGATGCAGCACCCAGCGGGAGTACAGCCCTCTAGCTGTGGCAGCCTATGGGAAGACAGCCGGAAAGTTGTTGGAAGATAAAGCGGAAGCGACGACACATGCACCATGTGCAAAGAAGGACGCCCAGCTTCCATCGGTTGCCTCAGCTGAGAACCGCAAAGTGTTTAGGGAGGACATTCGCCATGGAAGGGTAAGCAAGTATCATATTACCCCATTACCGTTTAATGTATCTCGGTGGGGCGTGTGGTAATGGGAGACTGACGGGCGGCTGTGTATTTTTTTTTTTGCCAGTCACCGTCGCACATCCCTCACGTGCCCGGTTTGTCATAATGTGACTAAATACCTTTCCACCCACCTGAAAAGGTATTGCATGAGGACCAAGAGTGACCTCGAGGTAACGGAAGCCCTGACTGCGACCAAGAAGCAACTGTACAAGAATGCACATACTGGTACTACAATCCAGTACTGTGCTATCAAGCCTTTTACTACCATGGAGGAGACTGTAACATTCTTGGAACAACATGGGTTCATTGTGGCAGGCAAGCCCACAACTCAGTGGTCACAGATACAACCTCTATCAGAGAGCCACAGGGAGATGACAGACCAATTGCTGCAGCCTAGCCCCTACTCCTCACCCCGGGACACGATGGATTCGCATGTGGTGGATGATACCGTCCCGTTGCAGAGTCCTGGCACCATGAAGGAAGAGCCTCGCTCGGACAATGAGCTTACCGTGGAACAAGCTTCTGTGGAGGTCGATAGCCCTGTGGGCACCTCTGACTAAGAGGAGGCCCCAGATGCAAGCACGCCAAGGGTTCAGACCACTCGATGGAGAGCCAGAAACCGCATGGTTCCAATGGAAGTTGGCTTCTACAAACGACATTCATTGGATCACGCCATGCTTCAAGGATTTGCCTCATATCTCAAAGACTCCCTTGGGGTACTAAACTGCCAGCAGGAGGTCTCAGACATAGCCAGATTTCTTTACTACGTAGACCCCAAAGGTGACGGCCCACAGTATTTTACAAGACCCGAAAAGGTCCGGGAGTTCTTTGCAAAATTTAGCAGCTTGGCACTTTCACACGGAACTGCACTTTGTATGATGAAGCATGTGCGGAGATTTACGACTTATCAAATGAGCGGCGATCTGAGCATAAAAAAACCCCAGCTGTACAGAGCCTGTGAGGTTTTTTTGCATTTCACAGTGGATTTACAGAAAGCACTATACAAAGGCCTATGCAGAGAGAAGGTTGAAAAGAGGTATGCACAATATTCGGTGGAGACTGTACAGCTCCATTTTCATCAAACTCTGGTAAGGTAGAATGCGTGTAACTTCTTAATTTTTTCCCCCCCAGATATAACTACCTCATGCAGCCTTCCTTGAGCCCAAATGACTGCAGGAAAATACTGGATGTGGCAAAGCCAACCTTCCTTAGGTGCGTGGAAGAGGTCCGTGGGAGTACATCGCTTGCAGCCGGCAGGCAAGTCATGAACTACATACAGGCCCTGCTAATCCTTAAACACCTACAGAGACCAGGCGTCGTGCAGAATATGACCGTAAGTGGACACTATTTTTGGCACAGCAAACCTAGAATTCCCCTCTCACAGGCTTTTCTACAGGTTGTATCATTTTTCTTTATCTGTAGATCGCAGAGTGAAATGACAGGACCGCTTACATGCAGCGAGGCATTCGCAAGCTTATAATCGGTGTGAAGACTCACAAATGCACAACCACTCAAGTAGCCTCATTTGTGCTCACAGAGGAGGAAGAACCAGTAAGTGTTTGGCAAACGTTGTTTCAAGTATGCCTTTAGGCATAACACATTTCACCGTTTTTGTTTTTTTTAGACTTTTCTTCTTTCAGTGGTTTCAGGCTTATGAAGAATTTGTCAGGCCCAAATTTCATCCGTGGCCTTCGGAACGTCGATTTGTCCTTCGTGTCAAGCAGTGGGAAGGGCTAATGTAAATGCAACGGTTAAGCTCAAGCGTTACCACGAAAGGTCAGATCCCTTGCCAATTCAGCTTGGATGTCAAATACATAAAAAATGTACTGATCCTTTTTTTCCTTTACAGTTACCACCTTCCTAATATAACGAGTAGGATAGTGCGACGTGCATGTGAGACGTGGACACTGTCACGGTATACAAATGCAAGAAGCACTTATTCGCTAGGTATCTAACACCATAGCCGAAAAAGTGTACCGGGAGAAGACTCTCGAAAGACATGTCGTGTCCACAAACTGGTTGTGAATTCGGGGGAGATTAAAGCCACCAGTCACCCACCACAACTTTCCGAGGGGGAGAACTCAGCCACGGCCTGACTGCCACAGCCAGGGCGGTCACCACCAGGGAAATATTAAACCCACCTCTGGTACACACTCTTTGAAAATAGTTCCAGGGAATTTTGCTGGCCGCAAAAACCCACGTTTTCCCATTTCAAATTAAATATTTTAAATGTTGTTAACTGTTTGTGGACTGTTGTTGTTTGCTGTGTGTATAATAAACTTGATCTTTGCTTTTTGAAAAACAAACTAGAGGTTCTATCGCTTATTGACATCTTCTATTCTCCCCTTTAGATGTACCAAGTCCCAAGGACACTTGAGCACAATTCTCTGGAACTGTTTCCGGGTAAAAAAAAAAACACATTTGCACCCCCTCAAATTATGGAGAAGGGAACATTTTCAGTCCCAAGGACTTTTTAGCGCGTCGCCTAATGTTTTTATATGGTCTTCCAAGAGGAAAAGAACAAAAATGCATAAATAAGGACTTAGCGCGATGCCTGAAGTTTCAAAAACATATTTTATAGAAAATGAAATGCTTCAGAAATAGATAAACCCAGGGATTTTATACGCGTATGCTGGACGGTGGTTGGGCAGCAATGGATTTCTAGGGAATCCATTGGGGTTCAGTTGAATAGAAGTCACAGATTTTTACGTACCCATGGAATCTCAGGTATGCAAAGGCCTCAGGGATCATGGGAGTGATACAAAGTTGATAGGCCAGCGCACTATTAATCTTGATATCGGGAGCTGGTTACAGGAGGCCCCACCCATCCAGTTTCTTCGCTGGACTTTATTGCCCAGTATTGGTCACCAGGCAAATATTGAGACCTCACTAGTTAAGCCCCCTCAACTCCAACCCAACAAACTTTGACTTGGTCAAAGGGGTGGCAAGTACAAAAAACAACTGGGTTAGGTTTGGTGACAGCTGGTAGGGTCAGAGATCATGGAATTTAAGACATGAGGGTGGAAAGGAGGTGTTGCTTTAGGACTGAGATTGGGGATAGCGTGGGGAAGCGAGCCTCTAAGAGGTAGGAACGAATGGAATTATTAAATAGGTGAAGAAAGACTATAGATATAGCAGATTGTGAACTAGTTATATAGAAGATAATTTGCATACCAAATAACAAAATGTATATATATAAAGAAGGTAAATTATGAGGTAAGGCCCCTGCCTCCCAGCTAGCCCGCCGACGCCCTCAAAAATGGGTTCCAACGCACCCGCCAGCGTGAACTCCCCACAAACCGCACCTCAAAAAACTGCCTGGAGCGCCATCGCTACAGATCTACAGCAAAAATTTGCCTTCATTCTAAATAAATCCCCTCAACCCTAACCACACTCTTGACTCTAAAGCCCGCCACGTCCCAACAGTCAGCCGCAAGAGTAATAAACATCTGGGGATGTGGAGGACTCCAACCACATAATAGTACTAGCTTTGTGGGAGATTTAAGCGGGGTAAAAGTCTCCTGTGACAGATTTACCCGACAACAGGCTTGTACAAAGTGATTGTAATGCAACAGTGAAATTCCTAGGGCATACCCACCTCAAAAACAGTTGTGGCTCAAAACATCCCCCTTCTTTCTACTATTTTCAGAGACTAGGAGAGAACCCCCAAATTTTTAGCCCATGCGTTGGTTGGTGAGTATTATTTCAAACTACTGTTTTTTTTTTGAATCATAATGACACCAAAGGTATTGGCAATGACCCTTGATCAGTTCCTACCCAGTTCAATACTTAGCACCTCTCAGCCGACAAAGTTTCTAATTCCTTCTCCCAAATTTCCATATAATGTAATTTGTTAGGAGAGTTCTGGGACAACAGACCCTCATAGATAGAGGATAGGCCCTTATGGACAGTACTTTCGGAGAGAATATGTTGTTGAAATGGGGAAGGAATAGGCTGTTTCAGATCGTGTGTGCAGTCTGAAGATCTGAGAAAATGGCAGATCTGGAATATTGGAGGAAGGTATTTTACAGCTCACCCTTCCCTCCGGTAAAATCCCGGAAGGAGAGCAGCTTACCTTCTCTCATCAAGGCTCCCAGGGTGTCGACTCCCAAATTTTGCCACGTTGCCAGGTTTAACGTTGGTATATGGACCTGGAGAGCTTCCATGGGGAGCCTCTCAGGGGCCAGTCTGGTCCAGGAAGCGGGAACCCTTCCCCAGATTTTCTGCATTGATCGAATCGTGGCCAGCGGGTGAACCACCCCCACAGGACCCAGTCCAACCCCAGCCAGGAGCTTGCCCGGCGCAATCTCTGGTGCTAACTCCGTCTCCAGTTGGACCCAGCCCAAATCCGAGCGGCCCTCCACAGCTCTCTCGACGCCTCGAGGATTGTTGCACTTAGGTATGTCACCACATCTGGCACTCCCGTGCCTCCGCCCCTAAGCTTCAGGTACATCGTCTGTCTATTGACCCTTGGTCTGCCCTTCGCCCAAACAAAACTGTTAATTTGTCTCTGTAACTGTGTGAGTAGTTTAGTCGGGTAGTTCAGTGGGAGGCATCGGAACAGGTACAACAATTTTGGCAACCAGATCATCCTGAAAGCCTGGGTGCGAGCCATCCAGGTTAAAGGAGGACAGGGACCAGAGTCCAGGGAGCCCCTCAGAGAATCCATCAGTTTCAGCATATTAACACGTGCTATATTATGTGAAGCACACAGCACGACTCCCAAGTAGGGTATGCCATCTGGCGCCCATGTAAAGGGGAATCGTGATGAGAGGGCCCCTAGCTCCGACCCCATTATATTAATCGGGAGTGCCATCGACTTTCCCATATTCAACTTGTAGTAGGATATTCTGGAGAAGGTTTCAAGTTCCTGAATTGCGGCCGGGATGGAGTTGTCGGGGTTCGTGCATGTCACTATAACGTCATCTGCATATAATCCTATGACATGTTGTTTAGATCCCACCTGAATACCCGTGATATGTGGGCTGGACCTGATTGAGGCGGCAAGGGCTCCATGACCAGGGCAAATATCAGGGGTGACAAGGGACATCCCTGTCTCGTCCCATTCGTGATGGCAAAATGTTGTGAAGAGTATCCTGACATAGATACCCGAGCCCCGGGATTGGAGTACAAACTCAGGATGGCCTTCCGGATCGGGCCAGAGAATCCAAACTTTCCTAGGACCTCTCTCAGGTATCCCCAGTGTACCCTGTCGAACGCCTTTTCGGCGTCCAGAGACAGGAATACACTGGGGGACCCCCTCCTCTCCACTATCTCAATCAGGTCCAACGCACGTCTGGTCCCGTCTCTCGCCTGACGTCCCGCCACAAAGCCCACCTGGTCCGAGTCCACCAGTAGCGGGATCACCCGTGCCAGATGGGAGGCCAACAGCCTAGCGTATATCTTCACATCTGTATTGAGTAACGAGATGGGTCGATAGCTGCCCGGCATGTCAGGAGGTTTTCCCCGGCTTCTGAATGGTGGTGATCGTGGCTTCCAGTGCTTCGGCTGGAAGAGATCCCTCAACCTGCCAAAACTGGAAAAGTCGGAGGAGGAGGTAGGGTGCCAAGCGGGACGAAAAGACCTTGTAGTATTCATTGGCAAACCCATCTGGGCCTGGAGCCGAGTTAGATTTGAGTGTCTGGATGGTTGCTGTCACTTCAGAGAGCGTGAATGGTTTATTCAGGTCTGACAGTATGTCCGGCTGTAGGGTTGGGAGGTCAAGTCGCGACAAATAGTCTTGTATTAGGTTCTGCGAGGGTTGTGGAGTCTGGGGATCGTTGGCAAGGTTGTATAGTCTGGAATAATAGTCCGCCATAACTTCCACTATCTCCGTTGGGTCCCTGACTTGTCTTCCCTCAGGCGTTAGACATAGATGTCACCATGGAACGTGTTACCTGCTTTTTCAATCTTTTAGCAAGTAGTTTACCTGCTCTATCCCTGCTGAGTAGTACTGAGTGTTTATTTTCCTCAAGCTTAGTTCGTGGTAGAAAAGCAATTGGGCTCTAAGTTTTGTGCGTAACTCCAGAATTTGAGAGGTCAGAAGGGGGGAAGGGCTAACTTTGTTTACCTTCTCTAAATCCCTTATTTGATCCGTCCACTCCCTCCACAACCTCTCCCGCACTCTCTTCTGCTGAGAAGCTTTCTGAATAAGGAGGCCCCGAAGAACTGCCTTATGAGAATGCCAGAGAGTGCCGTCTGTCACTTCCTTGTTGTCGTTTGTGTGGAAGTATTCCTCCAGTTTTGTATCCAGGAAGTCAAGAATGAGTTGGTCCGATAGGAGTCCAACGTTCATCCTCCAGCGACGGTAGGTACCGCTTTTTTGCCCCAGTCTGATCGACAGCGCCACAGGCGCATGATCCGACCACGTGATCAGGCCTATTGAAGCTGCAGAACAGCGGGGCAAAATGTCGTCTCCCACTAGAAAGAAATCAATCCTAGAATAGGATTTGTGGGAGCTGGAGAAGAAGGTGTAATCCCTCTCCTCCGCGTGTAGATACCGCCACACATCATGGAGTTTGAACTCTCTACTCACATCGGCCAAGTCTCTCCCTCTCCTTGTGGAGGGCGCAGAAGAGTCCAGTCTAGTTTCCAAAACATGGTTAAAATCACCGCATACTACCAGATCCCGCTGTAGATTCTCTTATTCTTTTAAAGAAGGACCTCAAGAATTTCATTTAGCCTGTGTTCGGGGCATATACCGTCACTATGGTGAACAGCTCCCCTGCTATGTAGCAATTTAATATGAGGTATCTCCCCAGCGGGTCTGCTTCCATAGATTTCAACTGAAACTGGACTCTGCTGCTAACCATCACACAGACTCCTGCTTTCTTTGTTTTGTTATTAGCGAAAAATCCTCCGACAGTAGGTGCGTTTCCTGAATACAGAGAACGTCTGCTTTGAGTCTCTTGGTCTCTCTCCACAAAAAGGAGCGTTTCACTGGAGAGTTCAATCCTCTTACGTTAAGCGACGCTATCTGCAGAATGGAAGGTGAGTCTGACAAGACAGATTGGGACATTATTATAAGTTGTGAGAGCCCTACAAATGAGCGCAGGCACCCAAGGGGACAGCCGAGACACAGCCCCTAGAGAAGGAAGAAAAAGATGACAGAATTGAAAAGAAGGGGAGTAAAGATATGTAAAGAGAGAGCAGCTGGGACGGGTGTGGGGGGGGGGGAGGTGAAGGGTGTTGGGGGGGGGATTAGGGAGGGGAGGTTATATACAGGGAAGGTAACACAAATGTAAAAATCGCAATAAAGTCAGACTAAAGTGTCTGAGCTTATGGGGGTAGAAATAGGAGTCCCACTAGAGTCTTTCCCAGAAAAAGTCAGGCCCGGGAAAACCGGGAGGAATCCTCCAGTCCAGGAGGTCCACCGGCGAGCCCGCAGAGGAAGTTCAGTGGGACTAAACTGGCAAATAGCCAAACAAGGAGACTAAGTCACAAAGATCCAGAATTTCTTATCCCAAGCTGCGTCGCAATCAATCTTGACCCCGTGGATGTGTAGCCTGGGGACCCTCTTGTGGGGTTCTTGTGTGAGTGTGGGTGTGGGCTGGAGGCCACCAAGTTCCATGATTTTAAAGCTTTTCTGAGCAGGGTAGGGGACGCAAAGGAGTGCCTGGTTCCCTTGTAGCGAAAGTTAACAGCTGATGGAGAGCCCCATGCATATTGGATCCCCTTCTCACGTAATATACGACAGCTGGAAGAGAACTCACGTCTCCTGGCTAACGTTCCCGGCGACAGGTCCGGATAAGTTGCCACCTTGTCAAAGGGCTTTGGTAAGGAGGGGTTAGCTCTCATGGCATGAAGAAGTGTGTCCCTCGAATCAGGTCTCAGAAATGATATTAGAATGTCTCTAGGGGTTTCTTTAGGAAGCTTAACCGGTTTTGGGAGCCTATAAGCTTTCATAACTTCAAGCATCTCCGGGGGGGTGTCCGGCAACGCTGCGGTCAGAAAAGCAGCTACAATCCCCGGGAGATCCTCTGCTTCCTGCGCCTCCACAACCCCTCTCAGTTTAATGTTATTTTTACGGAGTCCATCCTCCAGATGGCACAGCCTAGCCTGCACGGAGCCCATTTCCCTGTCCAGGACATCATAACTGTCTGCTAGGTTGTTATGAGCCGAGGCATAGTCGGCCATTTTAGCTTCCACCTTAGAAGTTCTCTCTCCTATGGCCGCCATTTCTGCCTTCATCTCCTCCTCATGCTGCGCAGTTCCCCTAGCATTGAGTCCCGCATTGCTCCCAACATGTCTCTCATATACCTCTTAGTGATCGGTGAGTCGTCTCTGTTCACCGCGTGCTGTTCAGCTGAGCGGCAGGGAGAACGGGGAGAGTGTGACGAGTCGCGGACCGGGGCTGTTGTGTCTTCCCTGGCGGGCGCCCCAAGGACTTTTTAGCGCGATCGCCTGGAACTGATTTTGGGCTCAAAATATGGATTTTTCCCCTTAAATCCATGGAAGATGGAAAATGTTAAAAAAATGCACTAAATCCCAAGGACTTTTTAGCGCGATCGCCTGGAACTGTTTTTGGGCACAAAAACTGGATTTTTCCCCTCAAATACATGGAAGATGGAAAATGTTCAAAAAATGCACTAAATCCCAAGGACTTTTTAGCGCGATCGCCTGGAACTGGTTTTTGGGCACAAAATCTGGATTTTTTCCCCTTAAATCCATGGAAGATGGAAAATGTTCAAAAAATGCACTAAGTCCCAAGGACTTTTTACCGCAATCGCCTGGAACTGTTTTGGGCTACCGCAAATGGATTTTTGCCCTCAGGGATCATGGAGCTTGGGTCAGATTGGAATTTTTACAAGTCCCAATGATTTTTTACCGCGATTACCCTGGAACTGTTTTCAGGTACTGCAAATGGATTTTTCCCCTCAGGGATCACGGAGGAGGAAAAAATTACCGGGTAGGTATTAGGCCCCCCACTGACCAGGCCACTATTAAGCCTTCCCCCGGACTATCGCTGGCAGGCTGTTGGTCTCCACCAGGCGGGTATTAAGCCCCCACCGACCCACTATTAAGCCTTCCCTGGACTATTGCCAGCAGGCTGTTGGTCCCCACCAGGCAAATATTAAGACCCTCACTATTAAGCCCCACTCCAACAGCATCCAAAGCCCCATACAACCCACTTTGAGCCTCCCTGCTCAAAGTGGGCTGTGTCGGCCACAGCTGTCACAGTCAAAAGCGAGCATATTTGTTTTTCTTGCGGTTTTCCCAGCTGCTCTCCTGTCTACAAGCCTGGACATAAGGGCACTCACGTTCAGATTTTTTACCACTACTGTCCCTAGTCGGATTTGAACCTGGGATCTCACGGTTCAGAGTCCGGTGCGCTAACCATTATGCCACCGTGCTTGCTTTGGAGCTGTGATTGGCTGTGATAGCTTGTGGGAAGCTGAGTTTCCCCCTCTCTGAGTGGAGTATGGACGAATGGAATTATTAAACAGGGGAAGTATAATGCACTTTTATAGTATACTAGCAGTAGTTCTTAGCTGTAACTTAGTTATAACAAATAGAATGATTATTTTGCTCATAAACATCACAAAGTAAACCAAAAATGTTTAATTATAAATCAAAACGTAAAGTACCCCCAGCCCCCTAAATAAAATGCCCTCCCAAACCCACACCCTCGCCTCCCAAACAAGCCTACCTCCCAAAAACAGCCCCCTCAAAAATGCTTCCCCAAACCCGCACCCCCCCAAATCTGCAACTACCCACAAACCCGCACCCCCAAAAAATGCCCAAGCCACGCACCAGCACCGCTAAAAATGCCTCCCCTCACCCCCTGTCCTACCCAAAAAAAGCCCCTCACACCCCTAAACCCACACTCTTGCCCACTCCTAAACCCCGCCACCTCCCCAAAACAACACCCCCCAAACCAGTAATCCCCCCACACACACCAGGGGTATGTGTGGACATACACAAACACACAAATAGTAAATAGGCTTTTTTTTGGCGACTGATTTTAAGGCGTGGGGTTAAAATTTCCCCTCAAAACATAGTGACAGATGTTACCCGAGTCAAACAGGGTGTGTACAAAATTTTGTGATTGTAGATGCAACAGTGCAAATTCCTTTAGTGGACATACACACATACACTCAGTTTTATATACAGTTGTGCTCAAAAGTTTACATACCCAGCACATTTTTTGCTTTCTTGGCCTTTTTTCAGAGAATATGAATGATAACACAAAAACTTTTTTCCCTCATGGTTAGTGGTTGGGTGATAGTAATTTATTGTCAAACTACTGTTTTTTCTCTTTTTTAATATCAATAATGTACAACCGAAAGGTATCCAAATGACCCTGACAAAATGTTCACATACCCCAGTTC
Source organism: Allobates femoralis (assembly GCA_033576535.1). NCBI lineage: Eukaryota > Metazoa > Chordata > Amphibia > Anura > Aromobatidae > Allobates > Allobates femoralis. The sequence continues at coordinate 562,132,339 of JARQOC010000003.1, forward strand.
TTAATACTGTGTATTGCACGCCTCATCTACAGGTCCCCAGACAGAAGTTATGTCGCTTATTCATGTTATGTAAAATAAAAGCATTATAACCTGACGTTAAATGCATCCATTGGTTGTTATAAATTACTCTTTTGAAAGCTGAAACCCTCCCAAATTTGGTTTAGGTTAAGAAAATAAATTGGCATCAATGCTGAAATATTGAACATTTAATAAACACAGAATGGTCAAATTTTGGCAAGCCAATGTTTTGTCGCCCACAGAAAGTAATGAGATATTCAAACAAACAATTAACTTAAAATACAAATATATGTTGCATAACAATGGTGAATGAAGTTGTGATGCTATTAGTCATATTTAATATTTTGTGGGACTTCCATGAGCTTGAAGGACTGCATCCATGCGGTTCAACAATGATTCATACAATTTATTGATGAAGTCATCAGGAATAGCAAAGAATGCAGTCTTACATGCCACCCAGAGTTCATCTAGATTCTTTGGTTTTGTCTTCCAAGCTTCCTCTTTCATCCTACCCCAAACAAGCTCAATGATGTTCATGGCTGGTGACTGGGCTGGCCAGTCCTTGAGCACCTTGATCTTTTTTGCCTGGGGAAACTTTGTTGTAGATATGTATGAGATGGAGCACGATCATGCTGCAGAATTTGACTCCTTTTATGATTTGGAATGTAAGAGGTAGCTAATACTTCTTTATATTTTAGGCTATTGATATTGCCTTTCACCTTGCAAATGTTTCGCACACCCCCATACTGAATATAACCCCAGACCATGATCTTTCCACCACCAAATGTAACTGTTTTCTGGGTGTATTTTGAATGCATACAGACTCCGGTAGGTTTCCTGCAGTATTTGCGCCGGCTGTGGTGTAATTCTACTGAAGATTCATCAAAGAAATCCACCTTCTGCCACTTTTCCAGCATGTAGCAGGCTGTGGGACTCTGCAGATGCCACATGGCTTTTCATTTGCCTTTTTATTAGTGCTGGTTTCTCGGCACTGATTTGACCATGGGGGCCATTGCGAGGCAGAATCAAAAAAACTGTTCTAATTGACATAGGGACTTGAAGTAACCAGGCCTGTTGGAGCTCTGCTGCAGTTGGAGAGGGGCTTGCTTTGGATTTTCTAATCAACAAACATTCCTCCTGAGCAGTTTTCTTGCAGTGTCTGCTGGACCTGGGCTTGTCAAACACATCTCCAGTCTCTTCAAATTTTTTTTTTAATTCTTTGTACTTGACACTGAGACACAGTGATCTGCAGTGGATCTGGTCTTCAGCCTCTTGATAATCAAGGCTTTGGTCGCAGGGTGGATTTTTGGCATGTTGTCAGAGCTCAAGTTGCAGTTCAAATGAAGGTCTGGAGGTGCTGGGTTTCTTTTTATACACACCCACTAATTAACCGATCATTTAGTGAGCACAGGTAAGGATGTGAACTAGGATTGGGTGCACTACATGACCAGGCGACAAAACTTTTGTCTTGCCAAAATCTGACCAACCTGTGTTCATTAAATGATCAATATTTCAGCATTGATGTCAATTTTCTTAACCTAAACCACATTTGGGAGGGTTTCAGCTTTCAAAAGTAATTTATAAAACCAATGGATGATTTAAGACAGGTTATAAGCTTTTATTTACATAACATGGATAAGCGACATAACTTTTGTCAGGGACTGTAACATCATTGGCAGCTTGAAGCTTTTAGTTGTAGTTGTGGATGAGGTTCTTTATTTTCTCAGATGATAAAGCTGCCCATCCTTCTTGGCAAAAAGCTTCCAGTTCCTGTAAATTCCTGGGCTTTCTTGTAGGAACTGCAAGCTTTAGTTCTCCCCAAAGTGGCTAAATGATATTGACGTCAGGAGCCTGAGATGGCCACTCTAGAACCTTTGCTTTGTTCTGCTGTAGTGAATGACAGGTTTACTTTGTCTTGTGTTTTGGATTGTTGTCATGTTTGAACGTCCAAGTACATCCCATGCACAGTTTTCCCGCTGATGAGTGCAAATTTGCCTCCAGTATTTGCTGATAACATGTGGCATTCATCTTTCCTGCAACTTTGACCAAGTTACCTGTGCCTTTTTAGCTCACACATCTTCACATCATCAGCGATCCACCTCTGTGCTTTACAGTAGGAGTGGTGTTCCTTTCATCATAGGCCTTGTTGACACCTCTCCAAATGTAACATTTATGGTTGTGGGCAAAATGTTTGATTTTGGTCTCATCACTCCAAATTACCTTGTTCCAGAAGTTTGGAGGCTTGTCTCTGTGTTGTTTGGAGTATTGTGGGTGAAATACTTTGTAGCATTTGCGAAGTAATGGCTTTCTTATGGTGGCTCAACCATGCAGTCCAATTTTTCTTCAAGCACCTCCTTATTGTGCATCTAGAAAGAGCCACACCACTAGTTTTCAGTGGGTCCTGTATTTCAGCTGATGTTATTTGTGGGTTTTTCTTTGCATTGCTAACAATTTTCCTGGCAGGTATGGCTGAAATTCTTGTTGATCTACCTGATCGTGGTTTGGTTTCTACAGAGCCCCTATGTTTCCATTTGTTAATCATATTTTGATACTGCTGAATGGCATAAACAATTCCTTGCATATCTTATTAAATCCCTTTCCTGTTTTATACAGTTCAACTATCTTTTCCCGTTGATCCGTTGACAATTCTTTTGCTTTCCTCATGACTCACAATCCAGAAATGTCAGTGGCAGGATGAAAGATGCAAGAGTCTGGATCCCAGAAACTCACTCAGCTTTTATACACACACTGATTACAAGCAAACAGGTCACAGGTGAGGATGTTACCTTTATTAGCCATTCAAACCCATTTATGTCAACTTCTGTACATGTTATCAGGCCAAAATCATCAGTGTATGTGAACTTTTGACCAGGGTCATTTGTATATTTTTGGTTGTCATTATGATATAAAAAGAGAAAACATGGTAGTTTGATAATAAATGGCTTCACTCAACCACTAACCATGGGTGGGAAAAAAACGTTTTTGTGTTATCATTCATATTCACTGAAAAAAGGCCAAAAAAGCAAAATATCTGCTGGGAGATGGAAACTTTTGAGCACAAACTGTATATAGATTAGCAAGTGTACATCCAAACTTAGAAATATTAGTATAGTTAAAAATTCCTCTCCATCTTGCTAAAATGGTGGAAATATCAGAAAATCAGCAACAAGATGCAGGAGCATACAACAATCCACTAGTACGAGACATATGCACATTTCAGGCTGTAATACAAAACACCAAAAGTAATACAGGCATATTTAGTAGCAGAATGCAAGTCTGCTTCCATTGAATGAGAACATGTATTTACTTTTACTAAAACAAGAAAAGGAAAAACAAATGCTGCAGAAAACAGATCAGATACTTACAGAATATAGGTTATCACGCCAATACTCCTATAAAGAGACAAGGAAGAAAAAAGCCAGTGAGCCTCTATTACACAAAGGGAGGAAGTGCTGTACTTTCTTCAATGAAAGCATTAGATAGTTGTCAGGTTTTGGAATGTTTTCATCTGATGTGTATGGACACTTTCTTTTGCTAAGCGTCTTGCCCCTTAGGCCTGGCACTAGGCATAACAAAGTGAAGTTTTTCTGTCGTGTTCCTTTAACATATCAGTGGCCTTTGCAATGCTATTGTGCTATGTCATGGCTGACACAATATAGGGACTTACCACATATCTGACTCCAAACCAAGTGGTTCATAGTTTACAATTTCTGGAGCTGCCAATATAGAATAAAGCAGAACAAGAGAAAAAGTCATTTTAAGAAGAAAAAAATACTTGAGCTTTATTAACCAAGGAATAGTCACTTACCAACAAACTCAGGGGTTCCAAATATATTCTTAAATTCATTTCCAGTATCAATTTTGTGAGCCAGACCAAAATCAATTATCTTAATACGAGGCTTGGGTGAATTCCTATCGAGCAGCATGATGTTTTCCGGCTAGGCAAAAGTAAAACAGATGACTATTAAAGGGTTAAATGAAACCTGTCACATTGACAATATCGTGGAAGCTGGAGGCAGCATGATATGGAGCACAAGACACTGAGCAGATTGATATTTAGCTATGTGGGGAAATATACTGTATAACTAGCGATTCATTCATTGAAATCCATGTCAGTTCCACTAAGTTTTTCCTGTGTGCACACCTATACAAGGAAGCGGTCAGTCACTGATTAGGACCGCCCACTGGACTGATGGGAATTCAATGAATGAACATTAATCTGATCACCTTCCCGTGCTGTATACCACACTGCCTGCAGCTTAGATGACATTTTCAAAGTGACAGGTTTCCTTCATCTGCCAACAAACAGCATCCTTGTTATACAGTTATACTGAGACACATTTAGTGTTGTTTATTTAGAAATATCAGAACGAATTCTGAGATTTACTCAACATTCACTAGTTACTGAACATGCTGGCAAATATTCTCTACCTTGAGATCAAAGTGGGCAATCTGCAGCGAGTGAAGGTAATTGACGCCATTCAAAATCTGTTTGAGAAACTCCGTGGCTTCCTCTTCTGTCAATGATTCCTTCTCAGCAAGAAAGTCAAACAGCTCTCCACCTGCAACCCTGGTGATCAAGAGAATACACCATGTTACAAAGAGAATTCAGAGGAAATCAGGCAATGATTACCGTATATATAATAATTTCAGGATATAAATGAACTCAATGTTGCAATCAGTAGCAATGGTTAATATATACACCTCCACAATGATGATATGTACAAAAAAATAATGTTATATTGCTTATTATATGACACAAAATCCCTGGACCTATAATTCTGCACTACTGTTATCAATATTAGTGCAAAAACAAACTCCTGGGCTCCAGAGAAGCTGACACTTATAAGTTGAGTGTTCCTTAAATATACAATATTGCAGACATTCAGTGGGGAAAGTAAGTATTTGATACGCTACTGATTTTGCAAGTTTTCCCACCTACAAAGAATGGAAGGGGTCTGCACTTTTTATCACAGGTACACCAACTGTGAGAGGCAATCATAAAAAAAACCCAGAAAATTACTGCATAACGGCCGCACTTGCGGTTCACTTGCGGCAAGCCCCATACAATGTCTATGGGGCTTGCGGCAGGTGCGGCAAGTGAGGTATAGTTGCGGTTTCGGCACTTGCGGGCGCGAAAAAAAAAACGCAGTCAGCCGCAAGTGCCGAAACCGCACTTGCCGTACACTTACCGCAAGCCCCATAGACATTGCATGGGGCTAGTCGCAAGTGAACCGCAAGTGCAGCCGTTATGCAGTAATCGCGGCAGTTGCGGTTTTTTCACCGCAACTGCCGCGATCAGCGCAAAACGCTGATGTGAAAGCAGCTTTACTCATGTGTAGGATGGTCGGGGCAGGTGGATAGAACTGTAGTACCCTCTGAATGTGCTGTGATTACCTGCCAGTACTCACTTGGGAGATCTTGAATGATAAGCAAGAACTGTAATTGTGTATAATGCCTATTTGAACCAAGTAGCAAAGGAATAAAAAAATAACAATATAATTTGTACACTGGCTATGCAATACAAGAGCAGTACGAAATGTTAATTAGGTAGTTAGACTCTGTTGGAATAGGGGGGATGATGGGAGGGAAAGGGCGGTGGGATGGGAACTGTGGGGCATGTTGTTCCTTTGTTTTTATATTGTATGACAAATTCTTCAATAAAAAAGATCTGATTAAAAAGAAAATTGCATTTTATTGCATGAAACAAGTATTTGGTCACCTATCAACCTGAAGAGAATTCAGGCTCTCACACACCTGTTATGGTGGGTTTACACGCTGCAATATAGTTTCGATATCGCAACTCAATGGCGCGGGAGCGCACAATTAGTGCACGTTCCTCCCGCATCGCATTGAATGTTTACACGCTGCGATATCGGATTACAACATCCGTGCGATGTCTCCGCCTCCTAACCCAGGATCGCATAGTTAACATGGGAGTGAATGGGTGACGTATGAAATCGCATCGTAATTGAGCGTTTACACAGCACGATCCGGCTTCAATCGCTATGCAATATCGGGGCATTGAATAGCACGCTCATTCAATCCCCGATATCGCATTGACATCGTTCCTGCATCGTATTGGACGTTCACACCATACAACGCAGGCACGATTTCGCCTCCGACGATTGAACCACGTGACTTTTGATTGAAATCGTACTACGATATCGTGACGTGTAAACCCGCCATTAGTTTTTTTTTTTTTTAGAAACCCTCCTACTCTGCATTCATTACCTGTACCTGTTTGACTGAATGTGTGGACAGGTGTCTTTCATATAGGTAACGAAGTTCAATCACACTCTAATCTCTCCCCCAGGCCCAAGACCAAAGACCTGTCTAAAGACACTAGAAACAAAATTGAAGACCTGCACAAGGCTGGGATGGGCTACAGGACAAAATGCAAACAGCTTTATGAGAAGGCAACTGTTGGCATCATTGATTAGAAAATGGAAGCAGCACAATATGACTGTCAACCTTCCTTGGTCTGGGGCTCCATGCAAGATCTCACCTCTTGGTGTAAGGATGATTCTGAGAAAGGTTGGGAATAAGCACAGAACGACACAGGAGGACTTGGTCAATGACCTGAAGAAAGCTGGGACCACAGTCTCAAAGATTACCATTAGTAACACCCTACACTATCATGGATTAAAATCCGCCAGGGCTCACAAGGTTCCCCTGCACATGCCAGCACATGTCCAAGCCTGTTTGAAGTTCACCAATTACCATAGGATGATCCAGAGGAGGCATGAGAGAATATGATATCGTCAGATGAGACCAAAATAGAACTCTTTGGTGTCAACTCCACTCAGCGTGCTTGTTAGAAGAAGGATGTGTACAACCCCAAGAACACCATCCCAAAAGTGAAGCATGGGGTGGAAACATCATACTTTAGGGCTCTTTTCTGCAAAGGGGACAGGACGAACGACGAATACACCATATTGAAGGGAGGATGAATGGGGTCATATATCGCTAGGAATATCCAAAAATCGCCAAAATCTCCATCATTCAGTAAGAAGCATTGCAGACGGGTCGTGGCTGGGTCTTCCAGCATGACAATGACTGAAATAACACAACCAGGGCAACTAAGGAGTGGCTGCATAAAAAGCATTTCAAGGTCCTGGAGTGGCCTAGAAAGTCTCCAGACTTATATCCAACAGAAATCCTTAGGAGGGAGCTGAAACTCAGTGTTTGCCACCAATAGCCTAGAACAGTGATGGCGAACCTATGGCACGCGTGCCAGGGATGGCACGCAGAACCGTTTTCCCTGGCACGCGGCGTCGCCTGTCACTGCAGCTTTGAACTGCCGGCATGATGGCGCCGGCAGTTCAAAGCCGTGTCGGATCGGAGGATTCTCCTTCCTCCGCATCTCCGACACTCTCCAAGCTCCGCCCCGCCGGCGTCACATGACCGCGCGGCGTCACATGACCGCGGTCATGTGACGCTGGGACGGAAGACGCGAGGAGAAGAGGAGCGGTGAAGGCGGGAGTACTAGGTGAGTATGATTTTTTTTTTTTATTTCAAGCCACGGTATAATGAGGGGCTAGGATGGACACAGACATGAGGCTGACAGGAGGGCAGGATGGACACAGACATGAGGCTGACAGGGGGGCAGGATGGACACAGACATGAGGCTGACAGGGGGGCAGGATGGACACAGACATGAGGCTGACAGGGGGGCAGGATGGACACAGACATGAGGCTGACAGGGGGCAGGATGGACACAGACATGAGGCTGACAGGGGGGCAGGATGGACACAGACATGAGGCTGACAGGGGGGCAGGATGGACACAGACATGAGGCTGACAGGGGGGCAGGATGGACACAGACATGAGGCTGACAGGGGGGCAGGATGGACACAGACAAGAGGCTGACAGGGGGGCAGGATGGACACAGACAAGAGGCTGACAGGGGGGCAGGATGGACACAGACATGAGGCTGACAGGGGGGCAGGATGGACACAGACATGAGGCTGACAGGAGGGCAGGATGGACACAGACATGAGGCTGACAGGGGGGCAGGATGGACACAGACATGAGGCTGACAAGGGGCAGGATGGACACAGACATGAGGCTGACAGGGGGGCAGGATGGACACAGACATGAGGCTGACAGGGGGGCAGGATGGACACAGACATGAGGCTGACAGGGGGGCAGGATGGACACAGACATGAGGCTGACAGGGGGGCAGGATGGACACAGACATGAGGCTGACAAGGGGCAGGATGGACACAGACATGAGGCTGACAGGGGGGCAGGGTGGACACAGACATGAGGCTGACAAGGGGCAGGATGGACACAGACATGATGCTGACAAGGGGCAGGATGGACACAGAGACATGAGGCTGACAAGGGGCAGGATGGATACAGAGACATGAGGCTGACAAGGGGCAGGATGGACACAGACATGAGGCTGACAAGGGGCAGGATGGACACAGACATGATGCTGACAAGGGGCAGGATGGACACAGACATGATGCTGACAAGGGGCAGGATGGACACAGAGACATGAGGCTGACAAGGGGCAGGATGGACACAGAGACATGAGGCTGACAAGGGGCAGGATGGAGACAAGAGGGGCATGAGGGTGACAAGGGGCAGGATGGAGACAAGAGGGGCATGAGGGTGACAAGGGGCATGAGGGTGACAAGAGGGGCATGATGGTGACAAGAGGGGCAGGATAGTGACAAGAGGGGCAGGATGGTGACAAATAAGAGGGGCAGGATGGTGACAAATAAGAGGGGCATGATGGTGACATTAGGAGGAGGCATGATGGTGACATTAGAAGTGGGCATGATGGTTACATTATTACAAGAAGGGGGATGATGTTGGCTTTATTACAAGGAGGGGGCGTATTACTGCAGGATGGGGACATTACCACAAGGGGACAGGGATCGTCCATACTACAAGGGAATAAGGCTGGAGACATTACTACAAGAAGGGATTTAGGATAGGGACATTACTGCCAGGAGAGGGTCAGGATGGAGCAAATAACTACAAGGAGAGGGTCGGGATGGAGCACATAACTACAAGGAAAGGGTCAGGATGGAGCGCATTACTACAAGGGGAATGTCAGGATGGAGCACATTACTTCAAGGAGGTCAGGATGGAGCACACTACAACAAGGAGAAGGTCAGGATGGAGCCCATAACTATAAGGAGAAGGTCAGGATGGAGCACATTACTTCAAGGAGAAGGTCAGGATGGAGCACACTACAACAAGGAGAAGGTCAGGATGGAGCCCATAACTATAAGGAGAAGGTCAGGATGGAGCACATTACTTCAAGGAGAAGGTCAGGATGGAGCACATTACTTCAAGGAGAAGGTCAGGATGGAGCACATTACTACAAGGAGAGGGTCAGGATGGAGCACATTACTACAAGGAGAGGGTCAGGATGGAGCACATTACTACAAGGAGAGGGTCAGGATGGAGCACATTACTACAAGGAGAGGGTCAGGATGGAGCTCATAGCTACAAGGATAGGGTCAGGATGGAGCACATTACTACAAGGAGAGGGTCAGGATGGAGCACATAGCTACAAGGAGAGGGTCAGGATGCAGATACTACTACAAAATAGGGACCAGGATTTCAGTATGAAATTTGCTTGCTCTGTCTAATATTCTGCGTTTTTCCATACAGATCAATCCACCTGCTGTTTCTAGAAAGGGCAGTGGCAGCGGCTCAGCTTCAATGTCCAGTACACATGAGCTGTCTGACCACTGCCGAAGAGAAGAGAAGACTGCAAAGGTAAGTTTAAAATCAATTAATTGTTACAATAATTGAATTGATCATCAATGTTTCAGGACTACATGCCCTGTACAGTGAAGAGAGTTAGCATCTGCTGGCTCTCCCCCCTGTGCAGCGCTTGTGATAGATAACCACTGCTGTAATTTAGGTTAAATTACAGTGTTGGCACTTCGCCATAAATAATTTTGTTTTGGGTTGCAGTTTGGGCACTCAGCCTCAGAAAGGTTCGCCATCACTGGCCTAGAAAGATCTATATGGAGTAGAGGGCCAAAATCACTGCTGCAGTGTGTGCAAACTTGGCCAAGATCTACAGGAAACATCTGACCTCTGTAATTGCAAACAAAGGATTCTGTACTAAATATTAGGTTCTGTTTTTCTATTGTATCAAATATTTATTTCATGCAATAACATACATCGTGATTTTCTGGATTTGTTTTAAAATTCTGTTTCTCACAGTTAAAGTGTGTAATATTATGAGATATTGAAATAATAAAAAAAAAGTATCCAAAAAGATCTTAAAAAGAAGTTGAACAGATTTGAACACTATCCTGGTAAAAGCAGGTAACAACTGAAACTGGTCGTGAGAAAATACTTTTAAAGCCAACAAAACTTCACAAAAAGATAAAAAGATAATAAATGGATGTCTTGAGGCAATGTAAATCTATGAATATTAGGTCATTATGATAAAATTGTAGTGGGAGTGTGTGGGAGAATCTAGATAAACTTACAAGTATGAGACATGATGTGACAAGAAACAAAAACCAAAAAAATTCTACGGTAGAGATCATGTAATGTGCACCCCTAAAATCGCCCAGCACAATCACGGCTTGTACAAAAGCTCTGAATACCAGTGGCTTCTGGAGAATGAACAGATGAAAAATGAAGTTGGGGATGTACATCCATCTTTACCGGACATTCCTGGAAAGCTAGCTGACAACACGCAATCATAAAATTTCTTTACAGAGGCCCATGATGTTAGAAGCAGTTCAGTCAATCTTTCAATTTGCTGCTGGCATGATACTGGCCAGAGGAGTATTACTGAATCAATATCCAGTGTCACCCACAACACTGAAAGTGAGAGATTTACATCAAAATATTTAGTCCATGTCAAGGGCGCACCTACCATGAGGCGACATGAACTGTCTGCCTCATACGGCAACCCTTACTGATAGACAGGGGGCAGCATTTGTAAGGGGCCCATGGACCCCCCCCCGCAGATGCCACTCTGCTAATGTCCCGGCCGCCACATTTTCTCGGGTCCTGGCCACCGCATTTTCCCAGGTCCCGAACGCCACTCTCCGAGTCTCTGCGGCTCAGCACGGCGGGGACTCGAGAGCGATGACATCATCACTGCGTGCCAGCTATGCTGAGCAGTACAGGGCACACAGCGAGCGTCAGCCGGCAGTACATGCTATGGAGATGAGACACGCTGGGGAGATGAGCAGCCAGTGAGGACTGAGGAGAGAGGGGAGTATTTATTTATTTATTTTTATCAGTGAGTACAGTGGGATACTATTGAGCACTATTTGATGTGCTATATAATATAGGAGGACTTTGGAGGTGTATTATGCTATATCATGAAACACTATGGGGTTGTATTATACTATATGGAGGACTAGGGGGGTGCAATATTACTATGTGTAACACTTTGGGGGTTTAATTTACTATATGGAGGACTATGAGGGTGCAATATACTATATGGAGGAGTTTGGGGGTGCAATATACTATATGTAACACTTTGGGGTGCAATTTACTATATGGAGGACTATGAGGGTGCAATATACTATATGGAGGAGTTTGGGGTGCAATATACTATATGTAACACTTTGGGGTGCAATTTACTATATGGAGGACTATAGGGGTGCATTATACTGTATGGAGAACTATGGGCTGCATCATTCTATATGGAGGACTTTTGGGGTGCATTATACTATATGGAGGTGTTTGGGGGTGCATTATACTATATGGAAGACTTTGGGGTGTATTATATTATATGGAGGACTTTGGGGGAACATTATACTATATGGCGGACTATGGGATGCATTATACTATATGGAGAAGTATGGGGGAGCATTATACTATATAGAGGACTTTGGGGGTGTTTTATTTTATATGGAGGACTATGGCAGTGCATTATACTATATGGAGAACTTTGGGGTGCATTATTCTATATGAAGCCAATTATACTATATGGAAGAATATGGGGGTGCATTATAATATATGGAGGATTATATAAAGCCAATTATACTATATAGAAGCCATTATGTTTGGAGGACTCTGTGGGGGCATGATAATACTTGGAGGGCTATAAAGGAAGCCTTTATACTTTATGGGGGGCTATTTGAGGGCTGTGTTGGGGACCATTATACAGTGTGTAGGGGCCATTATACTGTACGTAGGTCCATTATACTACACGGAGGGCTGTGTGAGGGTTATAGTTGGGAATCATACTGTGCGACTTGTTGATACTCTGACTGCAGATCATTGCATGTGGTGTGTGGATCGTGATGAATTGTGGACATGTCTGGCTAGTCAGTGCCAGGCAGCGGCCACATTGGAGCTGCCAGAGACAATAGGTTGTTAATCAGTGCTGCCTCCTGTGTTTTAAGGATGCAGGACTGTGTCTGCCTACAGGACCACAGCTCTGCCGCCATCATTGTGTGTCTTTATGGTAGTGCCAAGCCTGCCATTGCCACTAATGATCCTTGTTCTGGATTCTTCTGTATGGTTCTTGTATGTGCAAGTGATGGCGCTGACATCCTTGTATTTGGACATCTTTTTTTCTATTTCTCAAAATTAAAATATCCATTATTGTACTCATTTTTAGATATGGATCTGTATGAAGCAAATTTATTTGTACAAATTAAAAAAATTTACTAGTATGGTGGTGGTGATGGTGGGGGGCGCAGTTTTGCAGTCCCGCCTCAGGCAGCACAGAGGCGAGGTTCACCCCTGGTCCACATTGAGTATTTGGTCAGTTTTTTTTAACTCAGTACTTGTAGCCAAAACCAAAAGTGGGGTGATAGAAACACATCATCACTTCTGGATTTATTTTACTTTTCCTCTGATTGTTCCACTCCTGGGTTTAGCTATAATTATGGAAGTAAAAAACTCACCAAATGCTCAACGTGTACACAGGGCCTGAGTGTTTTGTTACGTCTATTCAGGGGCATTTAGCTTTATAAAAACATTAATGAGGCACATTACATTACTTCTACAACATTGAACATTTTAGTCAGGAAAAAAATGACATGACCAGTTTCCTGCAACTTTTATTAAAGATTTTTCCAAATCTTAATAAGGCCCAGAAATGTGTCAGAGGGCAAGGGTAGCAACATTTTTAAAATTTACTTTGCATACATAAATTATATAAAATTTTCTGCTACTGTGGACATGCATTAGATTAATTTTGCTACTCCATTTAACCCATTCTCATACAGAGATATAATAAAAAAGTCTGCATTCTATTGTGCTTATGTCTGTCAGCCACTCCTTGTTCACAGCCTGCCCAGATGATTATTCTAGTCTTTTATTGCATATGAGGATTTGGACTACAAGGCTATTGTTCACACAGTGTGTTTTTGCGGCATCAAAATCTGAAGGTTTTGCTCGTAAATACAGATTTCTTGGCAGGAGGCACGGGGGTCAGTGGGTGGTCTCTTCCACTGGCCCGGCCACCTTTAGAAGGAACACATGGACCAGGGCTCATTCCAACTGAACACCCTAACTCCTTAAACGTGGGCGGAACACTACTCAGACAACACACGGTGAGGGAACCACACAATGGTAAGGCTTTATTGGATCCCCAACAGTCAAAGGCATATAACACATAAGCAAGACAAACACACTATATAACAGGAAACAGAGTCTCGCCCTTCAGCTTACTCCAATCCAGCAGCAAACTGCTTTCGGCAGGCACACACAGAGTGCAATGGCGTCAAGCTTAGGAAGATGACTGAGTACAGCAAAGTCTGTAGCCAGGTGACTGAATTGTCCCAACCTGGGCATCTTCCTTAAGTAGTCCCTGTTAGCCCAGTCGGAACAAAAATTCCTAGACTGAGGTTGTGGTCTTTTAATCAGGACCGGAACTCCAAGATTGAGGCCATGTAGCATATGAACACTCAATGTGATCCTCTAGTCGGGGTCGAAGTCCCCAGACTGAGGCCATAAAGCAAAAGACCACTGATGACTGAAGCAACGCCTTTAATATACATCGGGCACTCATCTCAGGGTATTGTGTTCTAACGGGACTGGTGGAATAAGGCTATTCTCTTATTGGGTGGATTTCAAGCCGAATGCATAATTTCCCTTTGAGTAAATATAGACAGAGGGAGTGAGGTGATTTACATTAAAGTAGCAATACACAAACTCATACAGTGTTGTATTGCTATTGTATTGTTTTCACTAAGTTGCTCTACAATAAGTTTGCCTTTTTTAGAATGGTTTCCTCGCTCCCTGTAGCTGCTCTGGTGTCCGTAACCCCGCCTTTTACCCATTTTACATCTGTCTTCCTACTTATTGACAGCATCTCCTTATAGCTTTATCAATAATCATCATTTTTTTACCTGCTATACTGTGCAGAAATTCAAGATTTCAGTTGAAAAATAATCCACTTCTTCTGGAGACTTCATACATGACTCTGCTATCTGACTACACTTCTACATATGAGTAAACAGTCCATATGTGCATTAGGAGAAATGATAGCTCAAACATCTGACACCACCAGTGTACTTGTGGAGACAAAATATGCAGGATTCCATTTGCTACTAAACTTTAATGTAGCTTAAATTGTGTTCAAATGTACATCCTTTAGATTCAATTAGTCCCATTAGAGTAAAGGGATACACTGTGAAGCATGTTTAAATCCAATTTTTGGGGATCCTCAATACTTAAAGTGGTTGTCAACTAATCAGAGAGAGCAGCCGCGGATCTCATCTCCTCCAGATATCAGTTACTTCTCAAGGAGGGGATAGTGCAGACACCACCCACTGGAACAGTGCCGATACGGCTGAGGAGTATGTTCTTTTACAAGGGGGAGATTATCGAGTAGATAACCCGTTAGCAACTTGTCAACTCCATTAGCTTCCAGGCTCCTTGCCTACAAACTCGATATCAATGTCTAACAACTCAAGTCCTTTATAAGTTCATCTCACTATCACAGTAAACAGACTGAAAATGGAACAGGAGGGAGATGCTGCTGAAGCATCTAGTTTTCCTGTGAGACTTCTAAATAAAATTGGGGTAAGAGACGGAAAACATATATTTGGAAAGAAGTGGATTACAGCCTGACTTCACACCTGAAGGAATCCACTGCACTCGGCAGACATGTGCTTTTGAAAGTCATACAGAGGAATGGAAATAATGCATAAAACCAAGAAAAATTTTTCTAAGAACACTATGTTTAATATTCTGCTACTATATGATACGTTACAGTGTTTTTCCTTTTTTCTGAGATTCATAAAATAGTAATGAAACATTCTGTTAAGCAGTAAAGCAGACATGAAGGCTGAATTTCAGAAGCTTGCAATTCAGATACACGTGACAGATCACTCCACAGCAATTATAAGGAAAGGCTACACTGGATACTTTATCCATGTTAACTACGAAAGCCATAATGTAAGGTATTCACGTGAACAGCTATGTAGTTCTTGCGTTGTACACAAAGGATTTTTATGCAAATTAAGTCATATCATTTGTGTGAAAAACTGCTAACATGTTCCTCGTACAGAATGACAAGTTTTGCCCTTAAAGGGAACCTGCAATGTCATTTTTTGTTTTCAAAACGCCCCCAATGTTATTTAGATCATGAATTGTGCATCACTAACCTGGTTTAAAAAAATTCATGTATTTATCATAAAAAAAGCAGTTTAGATGCTTATATGCTTGCATTATGTACCTGCAGAAACAGTCATGGGTGGATACCTCAGCTGGAATCACGTCATTCTACATTCAGACATGCAGTTTTTTAAACGTAGTCAAGCCCCCCTCTGTGTTGTAATATATTAAGATCACTTAATGATCTTCAGAAATTCACACATGCTGTAGAAGAACCAGTGGTGATGTCACAACCATGTGACCGTAATGGGCGGGGCTAAGAATACCTACAGGAAAATACCCTTTGGGCTCAGCTCTGTCCATTACAGACACATGGTCGTGACATCACCACAGGTCCTTAACACACATCTTCTATACTGCAGTGATACACTCAATTACAATGCATGGTAATGATGAAATAAAAAAAATATTATGACTAAACTTGAGTGATAGTAATCAACAGCACCTCCGTGACTGAAGACAGGTGTTTGTCTAGTCACCTCAGCATGTAAAGTCTTTTTAAAATAAACAGATGGAACTTTGTTTTTAGAAAACCATGTTAGGCTGGTTTCACACTTGCGGACCCGTCTGCAGCGTATTGCGGTGGGGTAGCGCAAGCTGAGCGCAGGCACCGCGCGTCCCTATGTTTAACATGGGGACGCAAGTGCCTGCACTCGGGTGCAGATGGCCGTGCGCACCCATTCACTGCAATATGTGATTTTGTGTGCATGCGGATGCTTGCGCACAAATCAGTCTCGTCCGCACCAGGAACGCGATATGTTGCATTCAGGGTGCGGACAAGAGAGTGTGTGATTTGTGCCCAGGCATCCGCCTGCATACAAATCATAAGTTGCAGTGAATGGTGCGCATAGGGTGCGCACACCAATCTGCATCAGAGGGCAGGCACCTGCGTCCCCATGTTAAACATAGAGACGCGCTGTACTTGCGCTCAGCTTGCGGATCCCCTCCGCAGGACGCTGCGAAGGGGTCCGGAAGTCTGAAACCAGTTTAAGTTATGCACGTTACTTCATTTAAAACACATTGGAGGTGGTTTAATATCACAAAACGACATGACAGGTTCCTTTTACAGGGGTTATTTCATGAGATTTTTTTTGTTCAGGTTAACACTATGTCTGTCCCTGTCTACTGTGAGGAGAGGCAGTGAAATCGTGGATAATTGCCAGTTCAGACCAGAGGCATTGCTGGCAGTGGATCAAACAATGCATTCTTCAATGCTGTAAGCACAGGCAGTTTTTCCATGCCCCATTGAAGCAACGCAGCTGCACTGAAGGTGGCTGCATCCAACGATACGGCAAGCTTCGGAGCAGCGTTTGTTAATACAAATAGAGATTGTAAGCAAGCACAACCTTTGCCACTTCAATTGCACTGCAGTGGTAGCCAGGAAACAAGCAGTGAACTATAGAAAAATACATTTGTTTTTGAGAAGAGAGGATTTTTAACAGTGAGTAAATTGCAGAGTTGCTTGTTTCTACAAGCAGTTTGCAATTTTACCGATCAAAAAACTTAAAAACAACCGTTTAACTTGAAAGTTTCTACCGCTCTCAGACATCGAATGAATGAGCAGTGTGTAGGCTGGACCGTCAACTTCTCTTTTCCTTAAAGCGAGATCTAGAGACGCACATCTGTTGAACCCCAACAGATCTAACTTCTACATTGTAGATGTTTTCCTACTTTTTTGGCTTTCCTAGTTTAAAAAATGCCAAAACATAGTGGATAAGAACAATAATGGGCAGTAGCTAAGTCATGAACAGATCCCACAGAGTGGCAGTGTCTTCTGGTTACACTGGCACAAGAGGAATTGAATGAGTGTTTGCCAGCATTTTCTGTTCCTCATTGGGCACTCCGCAGACAGCCTAAACTGGCTTCAACTCATTTTTGCTAAGCAAACTACTGCAGCTGATATACTGAAGGGCCCTTGAAATAACAGGCTTCGGCTGGTGCTGTGTTTTTCTTGTGGTTGCACAGGAAGCACATTACATCATCCATTTAATGAGTGAAACACAAACAAGCATGTGAAGGGTAGAGGGGCTTTGTGGCACTTACAGCTCTAGAATGAGAATGACATCTGTTTTGTTCTCATACACCTCATGCAGCGTGATCACATTCGGATGTTGGATTTCTTTCAGTATGCTGACCTCCCTTTCAATATCCTCCCGGGTCACCCCACGACGGCTTGATTTGGTTCTCCTCTTCTTGATAAATTTTGCAGCATACTGCACACCTGAGCTTTTCTCCTGGCATTTCTTCACCACCGCAAATTGTCCACTGAAAGAATAACATGGAAAAGGTTAAAACATGTGGCAGGTAGAACTTCAGAGCAACAAAACCATCAAGTGTCCTACACCCGTATATATTTATCAGCCATGATGTTCCTATCCTATGCATCCTTTTCTGTATACACTCTTGAAATTGCCATTTTGCTAGCTCCCCCTTATTATTAATAACAGTTGACTATTGTGTTAATGACTACACATACGTCTAGAAATACACTGAATGGACATAAGCATTAAGACGCACCTCTTAATGAATTAATTCAGCCACATTGCCTCAGGTGTATAAAATCAAACACCTAGCCAAACCTTTGTAAAATAACGGGTCCTTCTAAAGGTCTTCTAAAATCACAGCAACCAAGTGACAGACCATGGAAAGTTACATTGCGGGGTTGCTGAGGTCTATAGTGCCTAAAAGTAGCCAACACTCTGCTGACACAATGACTGCAGATCCAGCCCTCCTCTGGCATTAACATCAGTGCAAACTGTGCGTAGATAGCGTCATCATGGGCAACTCCATAATAATACCTATAGATTTAGAATGGGATTCAGTAAAAGCCTCTGGAGGTGTAATGTGTAGTGAGTGACCCCATACCTTCCACTATATAGTGTATGCTTTATTATTTCAATGGAAAACATTTTAAAGTTGTAGGCAACAATTTGGAATATAGAACCAGTGGTTAAAGATCTGCGCTGCTGTTATAAATGACATGATCCAGAAGTAATAGTAATATAATTGGTGATTTGACGCGTTTCAATGCATATCCCTGTTTCTTCCTCGGGATATTCACCGAATCACCATTTCATGCGGTCCTTGTTTCTTGCAATCGTATCTGTGGATCATGAAGCAGCCGTTTGTATGTTTTGCATGCTTTCATATCGGTTGTGTAGCATGACCATACAAGGTGAGCAACTAGCTCTTGTCCCTTTTCTTTATGTTTACTGGGTAAGGCCGCAGCTATTAATCTGTAATATAAATATATACAAAAACATCCAATCTCATCTTCATAGGTTGATTGGTCATGCCCTTAAATTAGATTTCGCTATCAGCAGAATCAATCTCATAGCAATTGTAAATGGATGCCAAGATCTCATGGTAAAGCTTCAAGGTGCATTCACACTGGGTGTTACAGATAATCGTTAGGCAATATTTATCAGGTTACAATATTTTTTGGCTCCCTTAAAGGGATCCTCTCACCAGGTTTGTGCTATCTCATCTGAGAGCAGCAACAACATATCACTTAGTTTAATGGGTGAAGGGGCTCTGACACAATCAATTAGAATTTTTAGATTTAGCAATGTACCAGAGCTGAAAAAGCTAACCCGACCAATGCCAGGCCCTCTGTATACAATGTCAATAGACAGTGAGCTGCTTATCAGGGAATGGGGAGTGTAAGGCTACCAGGCACCAGGCAATGTAGCCCGAGCTATGAGAACATCCTGACGGGCATAACTACAACATGTGCAGGGGTTGCAATCGTACCCGGGCCCTGTAGCCTTGGGGGCCCCAAAAGTCCTTTTGGCTTATTGAAAAAGCATATTACTATTAAATATTTGCAGCCCAGTTGAAGTTTTCGCGTTGGGGTCTATGACCATTATACCATGTGTCCTGGTGCTAAAACGATCATTAAAAGTAAACAACAGCAAATACATTCATAAGAGATGCATCTCTAAATTCTGTGTTATAACCCCTACAGCCTGCAGTCCTCAGAATACATAGCAAAAACCGAATGACAGATTGCCTTAAAAGAGGACCTGTCACCCCCATGGTGCTTTCCAAACTGAAAGCAACCCTGAATACAGTGTGTCTGCTGCATTCAGGGAAGGGGTCCCCCATGTCTCTACCTGCCCTTTAAGTTGTACAAAACACTTTAGAAAATGTACAGTTGTTACTAAGTAAGTCACTCTAGACTCATTGAGTCCTCACTGCTTCCTGGTGTCCTCCCCGCATCCAGCCCTCTATGTGCCACCTCCTTTATGGGTCTCCCTTCCTCGGCCGCTCATGCTCCTCTGCATTTGAAGTCACGCAGACGCAGAGCGAGCAATGAGCCGCAGCGGTCCCGGCAGCTGAAACGCCTCCTGCCAGTGATGTCCGCATCGGATCCCTGCCCTGCTCAAGATTATGTATGTACAGCAGGACGAGCTTCGATGCTGACGTCCCCGGCAGGAGGCGTTTCGGCTGCCGGGACTGCTCCCACCAATTGGTCGCTCTGCATCTGCATGACTTCAGACGCAGAGGGGCATTAAGCCGCCGAGGAGGGGATACATATAAAGAAGGCGGCTCAAAGGGTCCTGGAGGTGGCACAGAGAGGGCTGGAGGCGGGGAGGACACCAGGGAGCAGCGAGGACTCATTACTAAGTCCCTCCAGACTCATTAACTATACACTTTCTAAAGTGTTTTGTACAACTTACAGGGGGGGAAGAGACATGGGGGACCCCTTCCCTGAATACAGCATACACGCTGCATTCAGGAGTGCTTTCAGTTTGGAAAGCACCAGGGGGGTGACAGGTCCTCTTTAAAAGATCAATATTGTCAGCAGTGTATCTCTGTGTGTAAATATGACATATGCTATCGAGAGCAATGGCAGCCTATGTGCATTGAATGATCTTTTACTGATTCATCAGTACATCTGAAGCGCGGGCTGTCTGTACCAACAGGCTATTAAACTATTGCTGCTAGGCAAGCATGTGTCGGTCAGTGGTCATAAATCCAGTCAGACTGTTGATTAAATTATACCAGATACAAATTAAATTACACCTTTGTAAGAGAATAGATTAATCTGGGTCATGGTGAACTGCTTTATGTTCTGGTTTTATAGGTATTAGAGGAAACCAATGATCTCCCCAAGAAAAATGAAATTCGTTGGATGGCTCCTGGCAGAATCAATTACCGTAACATACCATTGGAGAATGCCAGTATTTTCAGGAAATAAAATTATTTGAGAGAAAGAACTACGTACTCCAATTTGCCCAACAACATTAGACAAATTCTAAGGTTTTATACAAACAAATGATGAAATTACACAAAAACAATTGTCCAACACTTACAACCCTATTCTTTAGCATTTCAAAAGAAATTAAATATTTTCCGATGTTTTGTCACAATTTAAAAGAAAAAAAACATGCACAGTTTAGTAATCCAAGTGTGACCATTGAATGGGGATGGTGAATAAGAAGCCTGGCAAGTCTGACAAGCTTAGAAGAAGTATAGCCAGTATAGCCCTAGGTATGTGAGTTAGATGCTGCCAGCTTCATTAAACAACTGTAAATCAAATCTAAAAACTATATTCTTTATAGCAGTTTTACACATTTCTGGTATTCAAGCTACTTATGTTTCTCATGGATTAGAGAAAGTCGCATACTTCAGCCAGTGCAAAGAATGCAATTATGTCCATCAATCAAAGCACCCATTTAGGTGAGTAATAGTCTCTCCAGCAGGGAAGATGCTTACAATGTAACTCAGCCCGGCAATACCAATGATACAGTACATGTGTAAGCTTCTAGCCTACTTAAGGCAATTTGTAACACAGAGGAGGATCAAGTCACACAATGAATGGGGATGATAGGCTTGTGCTGGAACAAATACTTCAGCAATAACAGTGATTTGCTGGGTGATCTTCTAATGCCTATTGAATTACGTGTGAATTATTACCCTGAAATAGATCCTTTTACTGAAGTTGGCAGGATGCCCTAGTCCACTGCACCTAAGCGACGACCTGCAGCTACTAGTCAGCTCTAATTTTACTAGCCTAAAAGCATCACAGCTATGAGAACTATACAAATAATTTAGGCATATCTGGTGTTATTTAAGTTCTTATCAAGAATTTCTCTTTAAAAGGAAATTTTGTCAGCAGGTGTTTGCTATATAATCTGTACACGGCATGCTATAGGGGATAACAGAGATTTCAGTGATATAGCTCATATCACAGTGTGTGCAGTTGTTTTAGCTTTAGTATGGTAGATTATCATTACCAGACTGGGTCGGCTAGAGATCAGCTAATCCATCATGCTTTCTGCTGTGATTAGCAGCTCACTGTCTATAGAAATGTACATACAGAGCCTGGTGAGGGCGGGGAAGTTTTCTAAGCTCTGCAACATGCTAAATCTAAAAACTCTGATTATATCAGAACCATTGCACCCAGTACTTTAAGTGATAAATTGTTGAATTCAGGGACTCTTTGTCTACATTATGCTGCTTTCAGAGGATATAGCAAAAACATGCTGACAGATTCCCTTTAAGATCACCTCTTGGAACAAAGCTGAAAAATGCAATCAACAATCCAGGTGCCAAGATCAAAATGAATTGTGCTAATTTATGCCTCACAATACAGCATATGAATTTTACCAATTGGGTCCACAGGTACTCTTAAAAGTTGACAAACGTTGACTCTGAACTATGATTTATTAACTTTCACCTTTGCGGCTCGTCTGTATAAACAGACCCAGATTCATTAGTATATTACAAACCAGATGGCCCATATATAGTTTGACGACATGTACTCTTTCAATGTATGGCAGATGTTAAGTTTCTTAAATTGGCCAGACGTTTTGACCTTTTCTTTGCTATTTCATGCTTGCTAAACCATTGTTTCTTGCCAGTCGACTTGGAGCCCCATTCTCCAAGGTTGTGTATTGCTCATTCAATGTAAATTACCTGACTGCCTCATACCCTCTGTCAGAGACTCATGACTCATAGGGATATTATGTATGCGGATTGAAATCCAGCCAATGAAAGCACAGTCTTATTCCACCAATACTGAATTCTCCAATGTCCGAAAAGAGTGCTCTGGGGCATAAAAAGGGTCCTGTTCATTAACCAGGGTTCATATGCTTTGTGGCCTCAGTCTAGGGACTTTGGCCCCAACTAGAGGTGCACCAGAGACTACTTAAACAAGAAACCTAGGTTGGCACATTTCGGTCACCTGACTACAGACTTTGTTGTGCTTGGTTAGCTTCCTGTGCTTGTCGCTATTCCTCTCTTGGTGGGTGCCCGCCAAAACCAGGGTACTGCTGGACTGGAGTAAGTAACCCTGGAAGCTCTGAAGGCACGAACACTGTAATCCCTGGTGACCCAGCGGAAGGATGAGACACTGTTGCCTGTTACATTTTATTTCTTGCTTGGTTATATGTTATGTGTCCTTAACTGTTGGGGATCCAATAAAGCCTTATTATTGTGGCTCCCTCACACTGTGTTGTCTGAGTAGTGTTCGGCTCAAGGTTAAGGAGTTTGGGCATTCAGTTGGGATGAGCCCTGGTTCCTGCGGCCTTACTAAAAACGGCCGTGCAGCGGACGAGAGCACCCACTGACCCCCATGTCTTCACATATAGTACTCTATGGTTACCAGAAGACTGATGTGTACCCAGTGCCTTGCAGAGTGTGAGACACAATACCAGCTACACACATTGCAGAAGTCATTCTGTACCAGCCATTTTTACATGTCGTAAAACATTAATCATGAATGTCATGATGACTGAAAAATTAGGTATATCTATGTCAAATGCAGAAGTAAATTTACGTGGCGACCCATAGTACATCAGATATCATCACATATGAAGAAGTTGTCATTTACCATGACTTCTGTAAGACTATCAAAGTAGGAAGTAGCAACAAAAAGAATATAATGTTTCCCTTCATTACTGTGTGGGAATACCCAAACTCAGTTGTCAACAAGAGCTTGTCATGTCTCTCGACCAGTCTGTTTCAGTAAATATTTGCATTTCTCATGTAAAAAAAAGATTCTCCAGAATTGCGATTTTAAAGCCGGTTTTAGTCATCCATGAAACATTGATAGTACTTTTATCAGCTATTCCTATCCAATCATGGAGCATGGATGTGGGAAACTCTACAATGTCCTGTGTCTTCGATATTCCTCTCAAAAAAGTATGAAGAAATTGACAACTTTCCTTTGTCTTAAAACCCCAATATACATTAACCGAAAGTCAGACAACACTCAGATATCGTCAGGACCAGCTGACAATCCATTGTGCATGGCAGCTGTAATGCCTGCAGGGGCGAGCATGGAGTAGTGGGCATAGATCTCGGCCTGGAGGGGCATGACTAAGTGACTATCTTGTCTTCACTAGAGACTCTGATGGAGAGATAAGGCTTGTGCTGGTGGGTAACCGCAAAGTGCCACTCTAGGAGATCACAGTACCTCGACAGCTAACTCCACAGGAGTGACAGGAGTGAAGGATGCAGGCAGGCACAGTCTCTGGTGCACTTAGCTGGACAGCTGGTAGAGCTGGTGCAGAGGGTACGACAGATAGACTGATTCTGGGTGGCACATAGGGTATGGTAGCAGAGCTGGTACAGACATACTTGCGGGTGTAGTGGGACTAGGAAACAGACATGGGTTAGGTAAAGCACAGGACTCAGGGTGCAGCAATGGTAACAGGGCTTCGCAACAAGCAGTGTGACTCCAGGCATACAACACATTGCTCAGGCATTTCCCATAGGGGAAATGGAGCCTTCAACAGTGTGTTTCTCAGCCATAGACTGAGATGGACTTCTAGGAAGGGCATGTTGGGCCTTTAGCAATAGCGGTTGCGTCACACGTGACCTAAGCTCGCTCCTCGAAGACCTGTGTGGAGTGCAAAGGCCCATGGAACAGGAAACAGGAGATGGAGCCAGGCAGATGGCGCAGGACCACTGGAGGGGTACATGAGCGACGGTCTCCTTGCTTTGATGTCGCTGGTGCCACTGTGGGCGCTGCAGTGACCTTTAGGATTTGTCTTCATACTATCAAATACAGCCTTCACACAAGATCAGTTGAAATTTTTATTATTTTGGACTATTTATGCAAAATTCACAGTAAGGTATATCCTTTTATTAGTTTTTGTTGTATATTGTGTGATGTTACTTTCCTAATAAATCTGGAAAAAAATTGTGGTTATAATTTTTAAAACCCATCAGATTAACTTAGGTAAACAGGCCATAGGACTACTGCTGCCGGAAAACTTCTAACTTATGAGTGGACCCCACATACTGAGTGTTGCATAGTAGATAAAGCCTTCGGACAAACTCTTAAGGTACTGTCACACGTGGCAATATTGCTTGCAATTTCACTGGCAATTTGCTGGTTGCAGTGAAATCATGGACACATTGTTCTATCTTGTTGCCATGTACAAATGGAACAATGTGTCCATGATTTCACTGCAACCAGCAAATTACCAGTGAAATTGCAAGAAATATTGTCGTGTGTGACGATACCTTTAAAGTGATGTATATATTGAATACATTACAAACAGTATCAAAGGTATCAAGTCGTCACATTTGAAGCTAATTGACATAGGTCAGTTTCTAGCAGTAAGCATCCGAAAGACAAGGCTTCTAGTTGTATAAAGAAAACACAAGATATTTTGTAGTATTATAGAATAACTCCAAAAGTCATTACTGGAAAGGATGTAGATAATTTAATAATCAACTAATTTATTAAAAAAATAATTATAACTTATTTTTACGTGTTAAATTTAGAACTAATAAAAGAGGGCTCTTAAACGTAATAAGTTAGTATATTATCAGGAGGCCTCCTTTAACATTACCAAAGTTCATTGCCAAATACTGCCAATATTTTAAAGTAAAACCAAGAAATTGTTGCGCCACACTGTGCAAATTAGCCGAAGCCAGGGTTATATTGATATGTCACTCACCTTGAGAAAGACACCTTTAGTGTCGAAACATGTTGTGGCGAGGAGACCTATAACATCTACTGTTCACAATAAATTTGAAAGGTAATATTCGATAAGAGCCCAGTGCCTGTTTCTGTCCCTAGCGCTCATTTTATCATACCTTTTTACTTCATATCGTAATATTTTAAAGTGTATCTGATGGCATCTCGCTCCTCATTGTATGTAGCCCTCTATACATAAAACTCCTGCCTAACATAGTCTTGACATCAAATTATTTTTCTTATAATGAGAAAAGCAGGAGAAAGTAGATAATCCAGTGGAATGTCCATGATTAAAAATCCATATTTTAATATAATAGAATATTCTTTTAAAATCATTAGAGAAGTTATCTTTTCCTATGATGTTACTGCTTGTTGCTTCATGTTAACACGTTGCAAAAAACTTTCAATAAAAATTCATTGTTGGAAAAAACTTTACAGAGACGGATCTAGACCGTGAGGAAGGCTATCTGCCGAAACACAGCCTCGAGGGCACTGCCTGTATTTACCACATGCGGACTGCCAAATAGATGGATCCGTCTGTGACACATTTAAACTAATATTTTTTCTAATAAAATATGGAATATGGACGTTCCACTAGATCATCTACTTACTTACGCTTTTCTCATTATGTAAAGGGCCTACCTCACCATATCCGTCCGGCAACTCCTTAGAAGAAACAGAATCCTGACATATGCCTGAAGGGGAAGCTAGCTTGCTGTATTGTCGTAGCGAGAAATGTAGGGACGGAGACCCTGTTGTGTCAATTACTAGGCTGCTTGATGTAGTTCCTATAAAATCTGTGTTTCAGCTGAAGGAAATGATCACTAGAGGACTATTTGTCTTGTGCCATGTAGTCCTTCTGCTCAATGTAACTCTGCCCCCACCATTACCAGTTAATTCACTGTATACACAGAAAGCTGACAATCAGTGGTGTGGCCGAGGTTATACAAAGCCCAACATTCAGATAACTGAAAGATCTGCAAGCAGATAAAACAGGGATTTTATCAGCCCAGTGATACATCACTGGGATCGGGGTCTCCGTCCATACATTATGCTGCTCTAGGGTAATACAGCAAAAGCCCGGTGACAAATTATTTTTAAAGCCAACCACTTGCCTAAAAATTGGTAAAAAACGACACATTAAGCAGAATTGTAACAAGGCTTTTATAAAAATCAGCATAATCAAGCTTTTAGCTGAGAAGTGCTGAACAGAAGAGGTTTCCTGGGGTTTGCACTTTGTTATCTGGAGTATTTTATTGGAGTACTCCTGAGGTTGAATACTGATAGTGTAAGCAATGCTGAAGCGGCATTACGGCTTCACATTCCGTTCTTATCATTATGTAACTATTAGAAGGTGATGTGGCATATCCAAGCTTTATTTCTTCATTCTTTGCCACTGACTACAATGTTTGGAGAAACCTATATCTATAAGGCTAGGACGCATTCATAGATCTTCCAAATGGTTCTCCTTCGCTTTGGTGAAAATACATGTTACAGACTGTAACAAATACTGTACTTATCCAGGTTTAGATAACAGTAGCTTGTTACACAGTAATGCATTATAACAAAACATCAGGTTCACGTCCAAGGTCACCGATAGTCCAGATGAAGACAAAAAATTGATGTCTAAAATGAATAGTTTATAAAAATTCCACCCAAAGCCCAATGACAGAAGGTTATATATTCGATTTTAGCATCAAAATGTACAAATATTCCATAGAAAACAATATTCTCTGATGACTAATCATCCAATTGAACATATTTCTAGATATTTAGAAGTATGGGTGAACCATTTATTTCGCCACCATACCCTTTCTTCATCAGGATGAAAAATGAGAAGGTGGTAGCACAAATATGACCAATCTTTCCTTATTAATGAATGAGGTCTTATTATATGAGCCATATTTTTTTCTTTATAAAATACACAAGAATCAAAGCAATCAAAGAGGTTGTTGCTGTTAAGGCTGCTTTCACATAACGATTTTCGGTCATCCGATTGTATCCGTTCCAAAACGGATACAATCGGATCCGAAATCGGACCCCATGTTCCCCTATGGGAATCGGATGTGCCACTATTGGCATCCGATTTTGGCACCATCCGATCCCATCCGATATAATCACGGGCACAAAATCGTAGCCTGCTACGATTTTGTGTCCGTGACTCACATCGGACAGCCTTCGATCACTGCTGATCCGAGGCTGATCCTAGTGCCCACAACATGGGAGCCTATGGACATCGGATCCGAGCTCACCTCGGATCCGATGTTGGCTCCGTATCCCCTGTCTTTCCCTGCTTCTTCTCCTCCATCTTCTGCCCTCTCCTAATCTATATGCTGTGCCCCCGCTATTCTTTGCTGTGTCCCCCGCTTCTCTATCCTCCTCTATCCCTATCCTGTCCCCTGTCCTCTCCCTGTGTGTAAAAAAATAAAAAAACCTCCTCCCGGAGTATACATCACCTCTCACCGGCTCCAACGCTGCACACGATCAGGACTGAAGAGCCTGTGATGTCAGAGACCCGGTCAGCTGACCGGGTCATGTGACTCTGACATCATCACAGGTCCTTCAGTCCTGATGGTGCTGCAGCGTGGAGCCTGTGAGAGGTGATGTATCCTCCGGGAGGAGTTTTTTTAAATTTTTTTACACACAGGGAGAGGACAGGGACAGAATAGGGATAGAGGAGGATAGAATAGCGGGGGCACAGCAAAGAATAGCGGGGGGACAGAGTAGCATAGGAGAGGGAAGAAGATGGAGGAGGCAGGAGTAGGGAGAGACAGGGACCGCAGGATCCATACGGATCCTGCAGATCGGATGGCTATTTGCCATCCGATTTCAGGGATCCGTATGGATCCGTGCCTGTTCGTGGGATCCCCCTTCAAAGTCGGATCCCACGGACGGGCACAAAATCGTTATGTGAAACCAGCCTAAGAAACAAAAGCCTCTTCCTGTTGTCTCAGTAACTGCCATATCTGTCTATGGCATCTCAGGTTTTCTAATTTATGAAGTTATAATTCTTTTTACCCTTCATTCCAATGGGTGAAAAATGCAGCAAAATCCCTAAAATAGTGGCCATGTGGCAGGTTTGAAATTGCTTCAAATTTGCAAGGAAAAAATAAGCAACGCGTGTATGAGACTTCAAGAAGCAGAGTCCCTTTGCTGATACTAGGGACAAATAGTTTTTGTGACAAAATGATGCAGAAAAAAACGTGACAAAAATGCAACAAATATTAACGTGTGCACATACAACACTTATTACTAAAGTCAGCTGCATCGGCTGATATTGATACTGTCAAGATAATGGCGGAGAAGACCCTAGGCTTGTGCAAGATCGATCTTCCTACAGAGTGTTCATCCATCAAGTCGTCATAGCTCAAGATAGAGGTGAAGACTGATTAATAATAATAATACAGGTGCCTTCTGACTCTCCACCAATATATTATAGTTGGGAAGAGAAGGCTCCAGCAGGATTTCCAATTGGCTGGCGCTTATCTTCTCCAGGACATAATAGCACTCTGTCAAGTGACCATTCCAGTATATGGTGGACTCCGGAGATATTGTTCTAGGCAGAAATATATCATGTGTATGGGGGCTTAACCTTTGCCAGCAGTAAAAATAGTTATTAAAAAATAATAACAATATGAAAAAGAATAAGAAAAAGCTTAAAGTGAATCTCCCTTTTTATTCACCTTCACAACTACTTCCACCACTAAATAGCTGACATAGAAACAAGTTTAAAGAGGCCTGTTTTGGGAGAAAGAGCGAAAGGAGAGGGTTTCTTAAGGGGTTGTCCAGTCTAAAACTAATAAGTCTGCACTCACTATGTGGCTGCAGACTTATCAATCCTCCAAGCGCATCATGCACTGGGTGCTGTGAGGATTCGCCGCTTTCTAAGCCAGGAACGGGCCGCAGTTATGCGGTATGCATTTTCCTGACAACAACACAACCATTTACTGCGGCCTTGCTCAATACAAGTGTATGGAGTGGGAGCGGCCATCTAGTGGGCGCAGTCCTGCTCCATACACTTGTATTGACCAAGGCTGCACCCACTAGTTGGGGCCTCTACATGTATACCTTATGACTGCAGTCCATTCCTGGTTTAGAAACCACGAATTCTCAGTGCGGCCACTAAGAGAATTAATAAGTCTGCAGTCACATAGAGTGACTGCAGGATAATCAGTTTTACACCGGACAACCCCTTTAAAGTTTCTCAATAGGAATGGCAGCTTAGGTATGTTTAAAGGTATCTATGTTTTCACTTGTGATCTGGAGTCAGATTCCTTTTAAAAGTATACTATATGCTGCATGAACAAATTCTTACTAAACAGTTTAGTATACATTTTAGCTGAGAATTGAGTTATTACAAAAATCTCATTCTATTCATATTCTGTTCCTACGAAGAGAACCTTTGACTTGACATAAATTTGTATTTATTTATCTGGTGTAAATGCCGCTGTTCTCCTGTCTCTTGTGAGATTTATTTTATCCCTGTGCCGCTCAGTTCCTAAAATAAGACGCCTTCTCTGCATATAAATATAGTCTGGGTGTAGCTCTCAAGAGGACGGCCATACATAAAAATTCATGACCATGCCCATTTGGTTAAATGGACTAAGTTTATATACAAGGAAGAGGAGGCCATATTTCAGGAACGGAGAAGACCAGGAACAGAGAAAAACAATGCCTTATTCATCGGCATTAACACAAGTTAGAAAAAAGACAGTTATTGCAAGTGACAAGTCGTCTTTAAGTGAGAAAGAAATGCAGCAATACACTTTGCTCCAAGCTATTGTTAGCAGCGGCGCTTCCTTATCTTTATGGGTTATTAGGTGTAATGATAGTTGCTAAACTGGTCTTTTAACTTGCAGTAGTGAAAAGAACATGTCATCCCCGACAAGCCACTCCTTTCTGTTTAAACATGAAAAGCCCCATATTCTTTTTTCACACAAAGCGGTGTATGTGGAATGTGAGAAAGGCGGATTTCTTTGGCGCACAATGCAGGGAGATGATACTGGGAAGTGATAAATAGACTTTATTATTATGTGCTGAGATTTGCAGAATATAGGTTAATTAAACTCTGGTGGTTCCTGCTTCATATTCTACAAGTCATTATACTGAAGCAATCTTCATGTGTGCAATTAGAAATAAGTCATTGTCAGAGGACACTGTGGATTTAGGGATCTGATTATTTCCAATAATGAGCTTGATCTAGCTTTTCTATTGTTCTTATTTAGCTCATTAAGAAAAAATAGAAACGTTAAAACAGTAAAAAAAAGAGCTAGCGGAAGAAGTAGTGTGATTATAAAATATATATATATGTTATATATAGTAGATATGTCAGACACAAGGATAAGCTACAGGAAAGCAGGTGTCACACACAAAGTGAGAACTGACGGGTAAAAGGTTCAGTGAACTGCTGGATTTCAGTGTTATGTTTGTGCGCCCTCGCTGGTTACGTGTTCTGACCTTTAGATACATCACCTGTAGAGTAGCACTGAACTACCCACAGTCATCTGATCTAGGTTTTAATGCGTTAGATTAATGAATGTTTGCTTGTCCTTTACAAAGGAAATCATAAAAGGCACTAAGGTGCATGATTTAACTTAGCCATTTTTAGTCCTGTGATGATAACATACTAACTTAACCCCTTCAGGACCCAGCCTATTTTGACCCTAAAGACCTTGGCCTTTTTGCAATTCTGACCAGTGTCCCTTTATGAGGTTATAACTCGGGAACGCTTCAACCGATCCTAGCGATTCTGAGATTGTTTTTTCGTGACATATTGGGCTTCATGCTAGTATTAAATTTAAGTCGATAATTTTTGCGTTTATTTGTGAAAAAATTAAAAATATGGCAAAAAGTTTGAAAATTTCACAATTTTCACATTTTTTATTTTTTTTTCTGATAAACAAGAGAGATATGTGACAGAAAAAAGTTATTAAATAATATTTCCCACATGTCTACTTCACATCAGCACAATTTTGGAAAAAAAAAAAATTTTTGTTAGGACGTTATAAGGGTTCAAAGTTCATGAGCAATTTTTCATTTTTCAACCAAAATTTACAAAACCATTTTTTTTAGTGACCACATCACATTTGAAGTCCTTTTGAGGGTGTACATGACAGAAAACACCCAAAAGTGACACCATTCCAAAAACTGCACCCCTCAAGCTACTCAAACCTACATTCAAGAAGATTATTAACCCTTCAGGTGCTTCACAGGAACTAAAGCAAAGTGGAAACAAAAAATGGATATTTTAATTTTTTTATCAAAATGTTCTTTTAGCCTCAATTCTTTCATTTTCACATGGGCAACAGGATAAAATGGATCTTAAAATGTGTTGTGCAAATTCTCCCGAGTACATCGATACCTCATATGTGGTCATAAACCACTGTTTGGGCGCACGGCAGGGCTCAGAAGTGAAGGAGCGCAATTTGAATTTTGGAGCTAATTTTACATTCAAAAAGTAAAATTGCGCTCCTTCCCTTCTGACCCCTGCCGTGCGCCCAAACAGTGGTTTATGACCACATATGAGGTATCGATGTACTCAGGAGACATTGTCCAACACATTTTAGGATGAATTTTATGCTGTTGCCATGTGAAAACGAAAAAATTTAGGCTAAAAGAAATTTTTTGTGAAAAAAAAAGTACTATTTCATTTTTACAGATCAATTTGTAAAGCACCTGGGGGTTCAATATGCTCACTACCCATCTAGATATGTTCCCTGGGGGGTCTAGTTTCCAAAATGGGGTCACTTGTGGGGGAGCTCCAATGTTTGGGCACACAGGGGCTCTCCAAACGCAACATAGTGTCCGCTAACAATTTGAATAAAAATCAGCTCAAATTGTTAGCTGTAACCATGTTGTGTTTAGTGAGCCCCTGTGTGCCTAAACATTGGGGCTCCCCCACAAATGACCCCATTTTGGAAACTAGACCCCCCAAGGAACATATCTAGATGCATAGTGAGCACTTTGAACCCCAAGGTGTCTTCACAAATTCATCCATAAAAATGAAAAAGCACTTTTTTTTTCCACAAACATTTTCTTTTTTCATTATTATGGATCAATTTGTGAAGCACCTTGGGGTTCAATATGCTCACTACCCATCTAGATATGTTCCTTGGGGGTCTAGTTTCCAAAATGGGGTCACTTGTGGGGGAGCTCTAATGTGGAGACGCACAGGGGCTCTCCAAACGCGACATGGTGTCCGCTAACAATTTGAATGCAAAATGAGCTCAAATTGTTAGCGGACACCATGTTGCGTTTGGAGAGCCCCTGTGCATCTCCACATAGGAGCTCCTCCACAAGTGACCCCATTTTGGAAACTAGACCCCCAAAGGAACATATCTAGATGCATAGTGAGCACTTTCAACCCCCAGGTGCTTCACAAATTAATCTGTAAAAATGAAAAAGTACTTTTTTTTCCGCGAAAATCTTTATTTTTCATTAATTTGTGAAGCACCTGGGGGTTCAATATGCTCACTACCCATCTAGATATGTTCCCTGGGGGGTCTAGTTTCCAAAATGGGGTCACTTGTGGGGGAGCTCCAATGTTTAGGCACACAGGGGCTTTCCAAACGCGACATGGTGTCAGCTAACAATTTGAATAAAAATCAGCTCAAATTGTTAGCTGTCACCATGTTGCGTTTGGTGAGCCCCTGTGTGCCTAAACATTGGGGCTCCCCACAAGTGACCCCATTTTGGAAACTAGACCCTCCATGGAACGTATCTAGATGGCTGGTGAGCACTTTGAACCCCCAAGTGCTTCACAAATTCATCTGTAAAAATGAAAAAGTACTTTTATTTCCACAAAAAATTTATTTTTTCATTTTTACGGATCAATTTGTGAAGCACCTGGGGGTTTAAAGTGCTCACTATGCATCTAGATACGTTCCTTGGGGGTCTAGTTTCCAAAATGGGGTCACTTATAGGGGAGCTCCAATGTTTAGGCACACAGGGGCTCTCCAAACGTGACATGATGTCCGCTAACAATTTGAGCTGATTTCCATTCAAATTGTTAACGGACACCATGTCGTGTTTGGAGAGCCCCTGTGTGCCTAAACATTGGAGCTCCCCCACAAGTGACCCCATTTTGGAAACTAGACCCCCCAGGGAACGTATCTAGATGTATAGTGAGCACTTTGAACCCCCAGGTGCTTCACAAATTGATCCGTAAAAATGAAAAAGTACTTTTTTTCCACAAAATGTTTTTTTTTTTTCATTAATTTGTGAAGCACCTGGGGGTTCAATATGCTCACAACCCAACTAGATATGTTCCCTGGGGGGTATAGTTTCCAAAATGGGGTCACTTGTAGGGGAGCTCCAATGTTTAGGCACACAGGGGCTCTCCAAATGCGACATGGTGTCCGCTAACAATTTGAGCTGATTTTCCATTCAAATTGTTAGCGGACACCATGTCGCGTTTGGAGAGCCCCTGTGTGCCTAAACATTGAAGCTCCCCCACAAGTGACCCCATTTTGGAAACTAGAGCCCCCAGGGAACTTATCTAGATGGGTGGTGAGCATTTTGAACCCCAGGTGCTTCACAAATTCATCCGTAAAAATGCAAAAGTACTTTTATTTCCACAAAAAATTTATTTTTTCATTTTTACGGATCAATTTGTGAAGCACCTGGGGTTTAAAGTGCTCACTATGCATCTAGATACGTTCCTTGGGGGGTGTAGTTTCCAAAATGGGGTCACTTGTGGGGGAGCTCCAATGTTTAGGCACACAGGGGCTCTCCATACGCGACATGGTATCCGCTAACAATTGGAATTGTTAGCGGACTCCATGTCGCGTATGGAGAACCCCTGTGTGCCACTAGCATTGCCACCAGCAAAAGGGCAACTGGAAGAGTTGGGGTACAGCACCAGAAAATGGCACCTCTAATGTGCTATTTTCTGGGGTAGCTTTGGGTTGCAATTTGCAGCGTGGGTGGGACACAACATTTGGGTCTCTCCACGATGAGGATTGCAGCCCCCCAACTGCCAAGTTGTACCTGGCTGGCATCCAAAAATAAGGCAAAGCTCCTTGTCATTTTATTTGTAGAAGTAAAAAAAAAATTGCCTATTTTTTTTTTATTTCTAGAATTATTGCTAGAAAAAAAATGACATAGGGCTCCGCCATATTTTTGGTCCAGCCAGGTACAACTTGGCAGCTACGGACTGCCACCAGCCTCCAGCTGCCTCGTCATACCTGGCTGGATCCAAAAATACAGCGAAGCCTGTTTTTTTTTTATTTCTAGAATTATTTCTAGAAAAAAAATGACATAGGGCTCCGCCATATTTTTGGTCCAGCCAGGTACAACTAGGCAGCTGGGGACTGGAATCCTCAGCATAGAGAGGCCCAAGCGTTCTGGGCCCCCCATGCTGCGAATTGCAGCACGCAGCCGCCCCAGAAAATGGCGCATTCATTGAAGCGCCATTTTCTGGCGCTGTACCCAGCTCTTCCAGTTGCCCTGGTGCCGGTGGCAAACTGGGTAATAAAGGGGTTAATGCCAGCTTTTTATTGGCAGCTGGCACTAAGCCCTAGATTCATAATATAGGGCCAATGTTAGACCCGCCATTAGGAATCTCTGGTAAATAGTCAGAAAATACACACAGAGAAAAATCTTTTTATTTGAAAAAAAAAACACAAACAAAATTCGGACTCCATCTTTATTATAAAGATCCGACGTAGTCCACAACGAAGGTCCCACGACGCTCGATCGCCTCCGACGTAGTCCACAACGAAGATCCCACGACGCTCGATCGCCTCTGCTACATCCAGAGACTGCAGCAAGGGATCAAGTGTCCTCTTGTTGTAGTTTCTGGGATCAGCGTCATGGTGCACGGTATGGCACATCATTGCCATACCATGCACCATGACGCTGATCCCAGGGACTACAACAAAAGGACACTTGATCCCTTGTTGTAGTCTCTGGGATCAGTGTCATAGTGCACTGTATGGCAATGGTCTGCCATACTGTGCACCATGACACTGATCCCTGAGACTACAATAAGGGATCAACTGTCCTCTTGTTGTAGTCTCTGGGATCAGCGTCATGGTGCACGGTATGGCACATCATTGCCATACAGTGCACATGACACTGATCCCAGAGACTACAATAAGGGATCAACTGTCCTCTTGTTGTAGTCTCTGGGATCAGCGTCATGGTGCACGGTATGGCACATCATTGCCATACAGTGCACCATGACACTGATCCCAGACTACAATAAGGGATCAACTGTCCTCTTGTTGTAGTCTCTGGGATCAGCGTCATGGTGCACGGTATGGCACATCATTGACATACAGTGCACCATGACACTGATCCCAGACTACAATAAGGGATCAACTGTCCT
Organism: Allobates femoralis; assembly: GCA_033576535.1. Taxonomy (NCBI): domain Eukaryota; kingdom Metazoa; phylum Chordata; class Amphibia; order Anura; family Aromobatidae; genus Allobates; species Allobates femoralis. The sequence continues at coordinate 562,168,206 of JARQOC010000003.1, forward strand.
CTTGTTGTAGTCTCTGGGATCAGCGTCATGGTGCACGGTATGGCACATCATTGCCATACCATGCACCATGACGCTAATCCCAGAGACTACAACAAGAGGACAGTTGATCCCTTATTGTAGTCTCTGGGATCAGCGTCATGGTGCATGGTATGGCAATAATGTGCCATACCGTGCACCATGACGCTGATCCCAGAGACTACAACAAGAGGACAGTTGATCCCTAATTGTAGTCTCTGGGATCAGCGTCATGGTGCACTGTATGGCAATGATCTGCCATACTGTGCACCATGACGCTGATCCCAGAGACTACAAAAGGGATCAAGTGCTCCCTTGTTGTAAGTCTCTGGCGATAGTGGATCCAATCACCATGGAAACTAAGTGCTGTGATCCATGAGATCACAGCACTTAGGGGGTTAACACAGACCAGGGCACAGCAATCACACAGATGCTGTGCCCTGACTGTGACACTGCTCCTCTGCACACTCATCTCTATGCTGGAGATGACTGTGCAGAGGAGCCGACAGAAGAGGGAGGACGCCGCAGGAAGAGGACAGCAACAGAGAAGACAGAAGACACAGCAGACCGGAGGACAGAGGAAGAAGAGCGGAGGAAAGAGGGACAAGACCGGAGGACAGAGGAGAAGAAAGAAGACAGGTGAGAGACCTGGAGAGAAGGGGAGAACGGAGGAGCAGCGGAGATCACCGGGGGGAGGGGAGAGTGGACCGGAGGGCAGGGGAGAGATCAGAGGGGCTGGGGGAGATCCGGAGGGCAGGGGGAGAGATCAGAGGGGCTGGGAGAGATCCGGAGGGCAGGGGAGAGATCAGAGGGGCTGGGGGAGATCCGGAGGGCAGGGGGAGAGATCAGAGGGGCTGGGGGAGATCCGGAGGGCAGGGGGAGAGATCAGAGGGGCTGGGGGAGATCCGGAGGGCAGGGGGAGAGATCAGAGGGGCTGGGGGAGATCCGGAGGACAGGGGGAGATCAGAGGGCAGCGGGGGAGATCCGGAGGGCAGGGGGGGGGACATTGGCAGCCAGGGGAGAGAGCAGAGGGCCCGGGATCGGCGGCACAATTGCGGCGGCTTAGGAGGGAGGGGACCCGCCGGTCATGCCGCCCCCTCATCTGATTGGAGGGAGACGCTATCTCCAATCAAATCTGAGGGGGGTGACACAGGACCCCTTATCCAGCCAATGCCTGATGCTATCCAGCATCAGGCCTTGGCTGGATTGTAATATCTCACCATGTTTCATTGGTGAGATATTACATTCACTCCGATTGGCAGTTTCACTTTCACTTCACTGCCAATCGGAGCGGTCCTAGCCCCGGGGGGCTAAGCCACCCCCCCTGGGGTACAGTGCAGGTCCTTCCGTACCTGCGGCTCTATTAACCCCTTAGTGACCGCGGTTAATAGAGCCGCAGGACGGGAAACTGGCGAGGACGCAGCATATGCGTCCAAGGTCGGGAACGAACTTGTTTTGAGGACGCATATGCTGCGTCCTGGGTCGGGAAGGGGTTAATATCTGAGGAAAATTATTCTTGTTAGGGTGCTCTGAGACTGGCATTTAAAACAAATCTATGCTGAGTGATAAAATAAAAAAAAATTCACATTGCACTCAGACTAATGATCATCAGTACAAATCTATGGGTGTGAGAAAAAAAATAGCCGCCATATGGCTAGTACACGGATGGATAGATAGAGCTTACTAGTCTCCCGCTGCTTGCTTACGGGGCCGCTCACTAGGCTTCATGAATATTCACTGCACTAAACTTCAACAGGCAAACACAGATGCTCACTCTGTGTGAAAGCATCAGACTGTGCCCCCACAACCTATACCGGTGTCTGTGATTGGTTGCCATATATACCATATTTTTCGGACCATAAGACGCACTTTTTTTCCTCCAAATTTTGTAGGAAAGTGTGGAGCGTGTCTTATGATCCGAATGTACTTTGGCTGGCTGTGGGGATGGGGCAGCAGCGGAGTGGGAGCAAGAGGAAGCAGGAAAATAAGGCAGCTGCTGCATCCGGCACTGCGGAAACCACGTGTTCCCACTGCTAAGTGAAGGAATATTCATTAGCCGATTCCCCACCCACCTGTCGGCGCCGAGCAGTGGGCAGGGAGCATCTAATGAATATTCCTTCATTTTAAGCAGCAGGAACACATGGCACTTTAAATGTAAGCCTCCTCCCCTGGTTCTTATATTCACCTTTTGGTGTTTTCATATGCTACTTTCCCAACACCACTCAGGTCCCGTGGCGCCATCTTCCCCTCATAGCTTTTACCACATTTTTTGTTTAAGAAAATTTTCCCCCAATTTTCAACTTCTAAAAAATATGTGCGTCTTCTGGTCAGGTGCATCTTATAGTCCAAAAAATATGGTATTAGTGTATTGGCAATGAACCTGTGTAAAATAGATAATTAAAAAAAAAAATATATAGCACATTCGTCCCCCGTATTTTTGCTTCTCAGTGCAGATAAAGCAGCCAACTATGGGCTGACACCCCCAGCTGCCTGGTTTTACCTTGGCTGGCAATCAAAAATACAGGGAAGCCCATTATCATTTTAATTATTTAACCCCTTAGTGACAGAGACAATTTTGACGTTAATGTTCAAACCAAATTTTACAATTCTGACCAGTTTCACTTTAGGAGGTTATAACTCTGGAACACTAGAACTGATCTTAGTGATTCTGAGATTGTTTTTTTGCGACGTATTCGACTTCTTGTTAGTGGTAAATTTAGAACAATATTTTTTGTGTTTATTTGTGAAAAAAATAGGAATATGGCAAACTGCAGTTTTATTCCCTTAAACTAGAGAATAATGTAACACAAAATAGTTAATAAATAACATTTCCCACATGTCTACTTTACATCAGAATCATTTTTGAAACAGTTTTTTTTTTTGTTAGGACGTTAGAAGGCCTCAAAGTTCATCAGCAAGTTCTCGTGTTTATATCAAAATTTACAAAACTATTTCGTTTAGGAACCACATCACATTTAAAGTGACTGAGAGGCCTACGTAACAGAAAATACCCAAGTTACATCATTCCAAACAACACCTCTCAAACTGCTCAAAACCACAATCAAGAAGTTTATTAACCCTTCATGTGCTCTACCTAAAAATGTGTGTTTCAGCCACAATTTATTCACCTTTATAAGGGATAGCGTAACAAATTGAACACTAGGATTTGTTTACCCAGTTTCTTCTGAATGTGCTGACACCCCACATGGTCAGAAACCTCTGCTCGAACAAATGAGGGCTCAGAGAGAAAGGAGCACCATTTGAAATTTGGAACACAAAATTTGGCTGAAACAGATTGCTGGCACCATGTCACATCTGCAGGACCCCAAGGTACTTAAAAAGCAGAACCCCCCACAAGTGACCCTATTTTATTTTAGAAACTAGACCTCTCTAGGATTTTTTATAGTGGCCATTTTGAGCCCACATATACTTTACAGAATTTGATAACAATAGGTCATCATATTTTCATTTTCTTTTACAAAAATATTGATTTAGCACCACATTTCTCACTTTTTACAAAAGGCAAAAACAAAGAAGTAGAAGGGCGCTCATACATGGAAAACTGGTGGTCCAGTGGTGTGTAAACAAATGTAGAGGGCTCACCTGGCCGGGTTGTGCACCCCTGCTCAACGCCGGAGATCACGCTAGGATGGAGCCACCGGGCTGTGGGGTCTGGACTTGCAATGATCATGTGACCAGGTGATGTCACGTCAGGTCCTTCATCTCCTGTACTCTCCGTGCCCCTGCTGCTCCAGCCGCAGCCCTCATAGAGGGAATTTGATACAGGAAAGGAAGAAATGCGGTTAGATGGAGTGCTAGGCACAGGGGAGAGGAGCACAGACAGTTTAGTAATACAGACCTTTATTAAATAGTTCAAGTGTTTAATAAAGGTCTGTATAACTAAACTGTCTGTGCTCCTCTCCCTTGTGCCTAGCACTCCATCTGACCGCATTTCTTCCTTTCCTGTATCACTTTTACAAGAGGTAACACCAAAAATTGGACCCCCCCACTTTGTTACCCACTTTCTCATAAGTATGCTGATACCCCATATGTGGTCAGAAACCTCTGTTTAGAGGGCTCAGAATGGAAGGAGCAAAATTTAAATTTTGCAAAGCAAATTTGGCAGAAATATATTCGAGCACCATGTTAGATTTGAAAGCCCCCCAACGTACCTAAACAGCAGAAACCTCCCACAAATTACTCCATTTTGGAAACTAGACCCCTATAGAGAGCATTTTGAACCCACAGGTACCTCACAGAATTTGATAACATTAGATCATTATATTGAAAATTCTTCCCCCCCCCCACTACAAAAATGTTGCATTTGCACCATATTTCTCATCGTAAAACCAAAACATGGACCCCACAGTTTGTTACCCACTTTCTTCTGATACCCCAAATGTTGTCAGAAACCTCTCTTTGGACAAATGGGAGGGCTCAGAATGGAAAGAACAATATTTGAATTTTGGAAAAACTGAAATAGATTGCGGGAATCATGTCACATTTAACATGGACTCTAAGCTACCTATACAACAGAATCTTCCCCATGAGTGACCGCATTTTTGGAATCGAGACCCATCAAGGATTTTATCCAGGGGTATAGTGAGCATTTTGAACCCACAAATACTTCACAATATTTGATAACAATAGGTCATGATAATGAAAATTTTCCTTTTTATTTTTTTTCACAAAAATCTTGGTTTAGCACCAAATTTCTCACTTTTAGGGTTCACCCACATCTGCATTTAAAATCTGGATGGAGAGGCGAAAAAACATTGCATGGCACTTGCACCAATAGGTCAGAACAAATTTGCTAGTTTTTCCTAGTCAAAATTTGTGGCACATCGAAGCATGATGTGAGTAGCTGTGTATCTCCCCAATACAAGTTAATGGGTATAAGAAAAACCTGCGCCACATGGAAAGCTAGGATTGATAGACAGATGTAAAACAGCTATATAATGTCCCACCCTCATGCATATGGTTAACTTTTACAGTTTAATGCTTTTCATGAGGCACTAAAGGGTGTTTAGCCTTGGATTTAGCCATGAAAAGGATAATAAAAAAACTAAACGTTGTGGCATCCCCCTATTTGTGATCACCAACTAGAGTAACGCAGACAGCTGCAGACCACAGCTGGCAGCTTTACCTTGGCTAGTAATGCAAAACAGAGGTCAGCTCACGCTTTTTTTTTTAATTATTTAGAAACATATTTTGAATAAATTAAAAAAAGGGGGATCTCCCCTAAATTGGATTATCAGACAAGGTGAAGTTGACAGCTCTTCCTGCTGCCATGGTACCTTTGGCATATGGGGTAATGGTATCTGGAGTTGGAGACTGCTGGGTAATTTCCACTGGCATCAAGCCCAGATGCTAGTTGTGTCAAGGCGTCAATCAGACACCCAACATTACTAACCAAATCAGTAAAGACACAAACACAACACAGCACTCTGCTGGTCTGGGGTCTGGAAATTACCGTGGCTCACGCTTGCAGTGCGAGTCGAGGATCCTGACCAGCAATAATTTCACTGAGGTCATTACACATCAGTCTCCTAGCAGAGACTGTTTTGCGCACATGCCATCTTCCAGGAAGACGACTGACAGGAGAGTCGTGGGGGATCGGAGGGATTGAGGTATTGGGAGTAGCAGGGGGGACAGGGGTGGACCGGATGGGACGAGGAAGGGGGGGCAGAGGACTAATCAAGAGGAGGTGACTTTTTTACATCAGCGTCATTTTGAAATCTTGGGTGTGGACTTTGGCGATACCAAAGGACTGGGGGAACCAGGGGAGCACATTTTTCCCCCATCTGAAATGTTTGATCATGTCAGGTTGAAGAGAAATAATTTCTTACCAGTGCTGTGTTGTACTTTCACTTGATCGCCATGACATGCGGTTCACATGGTACCTCAGATTAACTCTCTGTTGTCACCGCTCTCGGACATTGCAGTCAATTCCATTCATTGTGAGAGCGCTGCTTGCAATGAGCAGTCAAAGCAATGTAACCTCTCATCGAGATGTAGCAGAGTTTCATCGAGGGACATCAGGTTGTGCATTATCATCAGAGCTGGATATGTTTAGGGTTAATAAATGGGTAAAAGATGGTTGTCTATGTTTTATTTCAAATAAAGGATTTTTCTGTGTGAACTATTTACTTACTGTATTGGTAATGTAGGGTCTCAGAGACCTGAAAAGTACCAATTTAGGGCTTGATGACAGCTGTCAATTCTCAGCAGTCATAAACCCCTTCTATTACCCTGTTTGATACTGCACCAGAGCAGCAAGAAGAGCCGGGATGGAGCACCAGGATTGGTGCATCTTATGAAGGTGCCAGTGGCCTCCTATTGTTAGGCTGGGGAGAGTCCATTTACCAAGGCCCTTCCCACCATGAGAATACTAGACCCCAGATGTCAGCTTTATGTTGGCTGACTTATATGGGGGAGACCTCAATTTTTCTTTAAATTGAAAATGATTTATTAATAAATAATTTGCAAACATAGTGTGGGGTGACCTCTGTTTTGGATTACCAGCCAATGAAAAGCTGCCAGCTGTAGTCTGCAGGCAGCAGCAGTGTGCGTTGCCCTAGCTTTTAATCAAAAATAGGGGTGACCCCACGGTTTTTTATTCTTTATTAATTTTTTCTTGAATTACAAGGCTGAACATCTTTTAGTGCAACATGAAAGGCACTAAAGGGGTGCAGGCTTATAATATATAGGGGTGACACATTATATAGGCGTTCTATTCCATTCTTGGAATAAAAATGTACATAGAGTAATGTAGTATGTAAAAGATAATTGTAAAAACGCATAGCACACGTATTGCACACGGATGTACTGCACTTGGATCCTAGGTGTAGGTAGAAAAATTATTCAGGTTTCAGGAGCAACAAACGCATCGATTTTTCAAATGCCAGTGTGAGAGCACCCTAATAGAAAGGCACCAAGAAATATAGGGCCTGATTCATCAAAACTTTCATTCCAGAATTCCATTGGAAAAGTTGCTAAATTAAGTGGTCTAAATTGAATTTCACTTAAATTTTGCAACTTCTGTCAGTTTCACGCCAGATCCTCCAAGCGCTGACAAAATGAGTGGAGCTGGAACAAAGTAGGAGTGTGGCAGGGACACAACACCACAACTCATCTAATTCATGATGGGTTGTGGCGCTCCCAATAACAGAAATCTCACATGCATACCTTAGGCCCCTTTCACATCAGCGTTTTTCGCTGATTGCGGCAGATCCGGCAGATTTACCACATCTGCCACCTAACGGTCGCACTTTCGGCACACTTGCAGCAAGCCCCATGCATTGTCTATGGGGCTTATGAGAGGTGCGGCAAGTGCGGTATTGCCGCGATCCGGCTCTTGCGGCCGCGCAAAAAACGCTGCTGACAGCATTTTTTTCCTCGCCCGCAAGTGCCGGATTGCAGCAATACCGCACCTGCCGCAGGCCCCATAAACAATGCATGGGGCTTGCCGCAAGTGCAACGCAAGTGCGATCGTTAGGTGGCAGGTGCAGTAGATGCGGTAAATCTGCCGCATCTGCCACAATCAGCAAAAAATACTGATGTGTAAGGGGCCTTACTGGAGTAAAATTTGATGCCTTCTCATCAAGACCAGCGTGAACAATGGTGGTCTAGAAAAATCGGATTCATATTCTTTTACTCATTCAATTTCCATGTAATGTATTGAAATCGCGGGACAATAATTACAATGCAGCGAAATTATGAAAAAAGCAATTCTGCCATTATTTTGGGGTTTTGTTGTTATGACCTTCAGAGTGTGGCAAAAATGACCTATTAACTGGATTCAACAAGTCAGTACAAATTAGGCCACTTGCTAACGTTTTCACCCCCATTGATATGTTTAGTGTTTTGCTCCCTCATAACCTGAAATCCCACTGTGTTTTTTGAGTGCTGGCATCAGTTCATGTAAAAATCATGCCTAAACCGGTGAACATTTGTTTTTCTTTTTGATGTCAGGCAAATAACATATATAACTATCCACTCCCCCCCCCCCACCCCAATTTTTTGGTCCATTCCTCAAGGCAAGATTGCTCTAGCTCCTTCAAGTTAGATGGTTTCTTCTAATGAGCAAAAATCTTCGAGTCTAACCACTGATTCTCAACTCAACTGGATTAAGGTCTAGCCTTTGACTAGGCTACTCCAATACATTTACATGTTTCCCCTTAAACCATTCCAGTGTTTTAGCAGTATGCCTAGGGTCCTTATCTTAATGGAAGGTGAACCCTGTCCCATTCCCAAATCACTGACGAATCGAAACATGTTTTGCTCAAGAATATCCCTGTATTTCGCACCATCCATCTTTCATTTGACTCCGGCCATTTTCCCTATCCCTGCTGCCAAAAAACATCCCCACAGCATGATGCTCCCACCACCACCCAGGTGTTCTCGGGTTAATGAGCTCTGTTTGTGTGGAGCCAGACGTGGCATTTACCTTGGTGGACAAAAACTCAAATTTTGCTCTGACCACAGCACCATCCTCCAAACATTTACATGTCTTTCGACAAACTTAAAATAAGCCTTCCAATTTTTGGCAGTAAGTAAAGGCCATTTCTGGACACTGCCATAAAGGCCAGCTGTATGGAGTGTATGGCTTATTGTGCTCATATGGACAGATACTCCAGTCTCTGCTTGGGAACTTTGCAGTTCCTTCAGGGTTTTGGAGGACAGCCCTCTCTTGGCACAGAGGCACCTATCTTTCCATAAAAATACAGGCCCAAAAATAAGGATTATCAAATGACTTTTTCTAGGTTTCCTGGATTCCATAAAACCCACCCCATTTTAGATGGATGAAATATATCTTAGCATAGATGTGAAAGGAATCCTGGATATATAAAGTAATGTCCTATTACTATCTAACACTAATACTTAATGCATCTGAATGGTTACATACTCAGATAGGAGCCATTTGCTACCGTATGTGCATCATATTGCAGACATCACTATGTATAACGTATACAGATTTGCATTTTGAGGAAAAATAAATTGTATGTTTTAAACTCATCTGCAGGGATCTACATGAGGCTTTGCTCCATTACATCCACCAAAAACACAGGCTACTGATAATCCTGTCACTGTTCTAACCCTTCATCAGACGGACAGAAAAGAAGACTTAAATTGAACAAGATCAAAGTACAAATTCTCAGTTGGCTCTCTTCAAAAGAATGCCAGCCTGCCAACCGTGCTACAGTCTATCAATCTGGAGTGACACAAAAAGTTATCGTATATACTCGCGTATAAGCCGAGTTTTTCAGCCCAAAAATTGGGCTGAAAAGTACCCCCCTCGGCTTATACGCGAGTCAATACGGCGCCCCCACCTCACTGGCACCCCCACCTCACTTTCTGGGCCCCCCGCATGCAGCGCTGCGCATATACATTACCTGTCTAGCAGCTGTCACCCTCCGATGGCGGATCGCGGCTCCCGGCTCCGGGCTCCATCTTCCTCGCTGACTTCCTGCTTGTCAGGTGACCGGCCGGCGTCGCGATGACGTCATCGCGCTGAGCCCCGGTCACAAAGCAGGAAGACAGCGAGGAAGATGGAGCCCGGAGCCGGGAGCCGCGATCCGCCATCGGAGGGTGACAGCTGCTAGACAGGTAATGTATATGTGCAGCGCTGCATGTGGGGGGGCCCAGAAAGGGAGGTGGGGCGCCAAATTATGAGGGGGGCCCTGCTGGGGCCATGTATACTACCACTGGGGCTATATACTACCACTGGGGCTGTATATATACTACCACTGGGGCTGTATACTACCACTGGGGCTGAATATACCACTGGGGCTGCTGTATACTACCACTGGGGCTATATACTACCACTGGGGCTGTATATATACTACCACTGGGGCTATATACTACCACTGGGGCTGTATACTACCACTGGGGCTGAATATACCACTGGGGCTGCTGTATACTACCACTGGGGCTATATACTACTACTGGGGCTGTATGTATACTACCACTGGGGCTATATACTACCACTGGGGCTATATACTACCACTGGGGCTTATATACTACCACTGGGGCTATATACTACCACTGGGGCTGAATATACCACTGGGGCTGCTGTATACTACCACTGGGGCTATATACTACCACTGGGGCTGTAACTACTACTGGGGCTGTATGTATACTACCACTGGGGCTATATACTACCACTGGGGCTGTATACTACCACTGGGGCTGAATATACCACTGGGGATGCTGTATACTACCACTGGGGCTGTATACTACTACTGGGTATACTACTACTGGGGCTGTATGTATACTACCACTGGGGCTATATACTACCACTGGGGCTATATACTACCACTGGGGCTGTATACTACCACTGGGGCTGTATACTACCACTGGGGCTGAATATACCACTGGGGCTGCTGTATACTACCACTGGGGCTGTATACTACTACTGGGGCTGTATGTATACTACCACTGGGGCTATATACTACCACTGGGGCTGTATACTACTACTGGGGCTGTATGTATACTACCACTGGGGCTGTATACTACTACTGGGGCTGTATGTATACTACCACTGGGGCTATATACTACCACTGGGGATGTATACTACCACTGGGGCTGTATACTACTACTGGGGCTGCTGTATACTACCACTGGGGCTGTATACTACCACTGGGGCTGTATATACTACTGGGGCTGCGTGTATACTACCACTGGGGCTGTATATACTACTAGGGCTGCGTGTATACTACCACTGTGGCTGCTGCTGTATACTACCACTGGGGCTGCTGTATATACCTCTGGGGCTGCTGTATACTACCACTGGGGCTGCTGCTGTATATACCACTGGGGCTGCTGCTGTAACACTGCTGGGGCCTGTATATACCACTGGGGAGGCTGCTGTATACCACACTGCTGGGGGCTCTATACCTGTGCTGGGGTCCACCCTCGGCTTATACACGAGTCAATACATTTTCCCAGGTTTTGGGGGCAAAAGTAGGGGGGTCGGCTTATACACGGGTCGGCTTATACACGAGTATATACGGTAATCTGAAGTCATGAAGCAATACAAGATCAACATGTTTCATACTGTAGATCCCAAATAAATTGTGTTCCTCAGCCTTAGCATTATTTTCATAATAGTCTTTGGTGCACCCGATTCTTTATATTACAGCTTTCTTGTGAGGGTGTAAATGTTAATTTTCTACAACTGCATTAAAAACGATAAAGAATCATTTTCAGTATTAAGAATTTCTCTTTAATTCTGCCTTTTAGGTTTCTCACTAGTTGTATGTTTTACCCCTAAATAACATAATTAAAAGGAAACAATCATCAGAAAATGACTTTGTAATGTGTCAGAGGTCACAAGATAAAAAAAAAGCTTCTTTGGACAGACTTGACATTCGGTTTTTAACCCCTCTGCAAGGATCTGGAGTATATACATTCGCACTATAAGATGCACCCCCCCCCACATACACACACTTTTCCCCAAAAGTCTTATAGTTCGAAAAATACGGTAGGTCTGAGAACTTGAGAACCATAATTGTTGAAAAATATCAACAATCTCAGGGGTACAAGACAAGTCCATCTCCAGAGATCTTAAAGGGAACCTGTCATGTCATTTTTTGTTAATAAACCACCCGCCCATGTTATTTAGATTAGGTAGTGTTCATTAAATGACTTCTTTTAAAATCATTGTATTCATCCAAAATTGAAAAATACAGTAAGTATTTAAAGGCTATTTACCATAAGACGCACCAAACTATAAGATGCACCTAGGTTTTAGAGGTGGAAAATAGGAAATAAAAATATTTGAAGCAAAAAATATCATATAATATTTAACATAATAGCATACTATTATATGTTCTTATATATCATAGTATGTTATTTAGTTTGAAGTTACAGGCAGAAGATGGTGCCATGGAACCGAAGTGGTGTGGCTAATGAATTATGAAGATGCTGGAGTGGGAGTTCAAAAATGGGGCACGAGGCTTATATTTAAAGCCCCATTCCAGTGCTGAAAAATAACAAACAAAAAAAAAAACACTTGGAGTGCTGCTTTAAGATCCCAATGGAGAACTATAACTCCCAGCATGCCATAGGATCTGCAGGGCATGCTTGGAGTTATAGTTCACCACAGGAGTAGTTGAGTGCTTTTTATGTACTGTAATTTATGAGCTTTTTATTCTTACTTCTACAGGGTGTGATCACATCAGTGCAGATCCTGCAGCTACACTAGAAACCAAGAAGTATCTCGTCACCTATAAGACCTGTGGTGATGTAATGAAGAGAGAGGGCTGGAGCATCACATGACAGCACAGAGCCCTCCCTCCTCATCACATGACAGCACAGTGCCCTCCTTCTTCATAACATCCATGACAGCACAGAGCCCTCCCTCTTCATAACATCACGACAGCACAGAGCCCTCCCTCTTCATAACATCACGACAGCACAGAGCCCTCCCTCTTCATAACATCACGACAGCACAGTGCCCTCCCTCTTCATAACATCACATGACAGCACAGAGCCCTCCTCTTCATAACATCACATGACAGCACAGAGCCCTCCCTCTTCATAACATCACATGACAGCACAGAGCCCTCCCTCTTCATAACATCACATGACAGCACAGAGCCCTCCCTCTTCATAACATCACGACAGTACAGAGCCTCTCCTCTTCATAACATCACATGACAGCACAGAGCCCTCCCTCTTCATAAAATCACATGACAGCACAGAGCCCTCCCTCTTCATAACATCACATGACAGCACAGAGCCCTCCCTCTTCATTACATCACTAAAGGTCCTCCTAATGTAGATGAGAAATGTGAGCTCTCGGCACAGACTGCGTGCTGTGCTGTCAGGTGTGCAGTGCCCAGGCCCTGAGAGTGCAGTGACCTACAGTCTTTCCGGGCAAGGCAAAACTGTCCCTCCAATATGTCACCCTGCTCCTACTACTTCTTTCCCCTCCGGACACACAATCTCCCCAACCACTGCAGGAGGACAACCACATTTCCGCTGTTTAAAGTGAAGGGATATTCATTTGCTGCTTCCCATGCCCACTTCTCAGCACTGAAGCCAGCGCTGGCAGGAAGGTATGGGGGAGCCTCCCATAAGCATTGAATATTTAGTACTTTAAACAGTGGGCCCACATGGTTAAACTATCCATTGGATTCCTGCAGTGGTGACCGTTTCCTGCCTCCTGCGATCCCAGTCCACGGCTGCTCCCTCCCCACTGCAAAATGTTACATTCAGACTTCAAGAAGCACCCTACACTTTCCTTCCAATTTTGGAGGTAAAAAAGTGTGTCTTATACTCCGAAAAATACTGTACATATCTTCATTAGCTAGCTGGGCAAACAGTCAATCAGTAATTCAGTTGTTAATAGTTAACTAAATTTGTAGCAATGCCGAGATTCAGAAATCCTTAAAAGATCTGTGTGATGTCATTAGCAGGTGGCTATAATAGGCGGAGCCAATTCTACATAGAGCTTAACGATTTAGCTTGCTTAGCTACACCCATTATGGTCACATGTTCGTGCCATCACACAGGACTTTATACAGACCATTCAGCATTGCTACAAGTTCAGTGACATATCTATTAACCATTAACTAGCCGGATAACGGTTTGCCCTGGTAGCTAATGAAAATACGCAAGTATCTAAAATGCTTTTTTGGGGTGAGTAGAAAGATTTTTTTTAAAAAATAGTTACTAATAAACACTACGTGATCTAAATAACACTGGGAGTGGTTTAATAACAAATAAGGTTATGACAGGTTCCCTTTAATGTTCTTTCATCTATGGTACTCAACATAATCAAGAAATTTGCAACCCACGGCGTTGTAGCTAATCTCCCTGGTCATGTACGGCAGTCAAGTTCCAAAGAAATTCAAGCTGCTCTGCAGGTTCAGGGTACATCAGTGTCAATGCAAACCATCAGTCTACATTTAAACTAAACAAAGCGCTATGGCAGGAAATGCAAAAGGACCCCACCACTGTAGCAAAGAAATTAAAAAGCTAGACTGCAGTTTGCCATATTGTACATAAGCCAAGATCCTTCTGAAAAAGTGTCTTGTGGACAGATGAGACCAAGTTAGAGCTTTCTTGGTAAAGCACATAATTCTACTGTTTACTGAAATTGGAATAAGGATATAGCATGTTGGCATGTAAAATTAACAATGCGTTCATATTAGATATGGTGTTCAAAGTTCTGCAATTACTTCATCAGGCCAATAGGGTCACCAAAAGCTAAGTAAAGAAAGAAACCGGGATCTTGTGAAAAAGACCAGGGAATCTGAGAGAGCGGTGGAGCTGAGAGGGCTGAGGAAGAACAAGCAGAAGCCATCGCTGGGTGACTCGTGGTCCTGGGATCTCACCGTGTCCAAGGAGAGAAAAGACGTCCCTGTAACGTGTGAAGCTCCCTGGGGACTTGTGCTGACAGTGTGCCCAATAAAGAACTGCTGGTTGTAACAGAGTATGAGTGGTCACGGTACAGATAGCTAGGGAAAGTTAGACAGTGATTGCAAAAGCTGCAGAGAACTTTCTTGTGTGTAAACCTGCTGGTGAACGGACTAGTCGTGGTTTAGAAACTGTGGAAGATCTTGTGAACCGAGACTTTGAACAAGTGTATTATACAGAGGAGTCCTATTGTGGATTACAAAGGAGAATTGAGTTCGACCCCAATTCCTGTCACACCAGGTTGTGCTGAAAACGTGGTGAGAGAAAACAACCGAAATTACACTGTGGCTGGAGATTAAAGTTAAAAAAGTTAGATTGTTAAGTATGTGTGTATTATACCAGTTTTAAGAGGTATCCTTTTGCTCCTGCAGGAGAGAGAATTGAACACTGTGCAAATAACTTGTGATTACTATAATTGGTTATAAAGGGGAATACTAGGGTACTCAGGACATATTGTAAATAGCGTGGGAGGAGTTTGTAGGATTATATGCCTGAGGGGAACACGTGCTGTGACCGCGGTAAAATCCAGGGTAGGCCCCGTACTGAGTAAGGGCAGGGTGGCATACTTCGGGAATAGTTGTGTCCCTCCCTGCGAAAGTGGCACTTGAGTTCCCTTGGGCTGCATAATTTGTATTGTGTTTTCAGGCTGTTGTGGCCCATAGTTTGTAGACAGTGCAACCCTGTCATTTGTTTTACAAGTTTCCATAAAAGACTTAGATTAAAACTATACTGAGTCAACGTTATTCATAACAGCGCCGTATCTTCTATATTCAAATGACTGGCGTCCCGGTTCTTACTAGAACTGCAAAGAAATGAAGACAGTCAAATATGGTCGAGGTTCAAAGACGTTCTGAGGTTGTTTTGTTGCCACTAGCACAAAGTGCCTTTACTGTGTGCAAGGTATCATGAAATCTAATGATTACCAAAGGAATTTGGGTTGCAATCTAGTGCCCAGAGTCAGACAGCTGGGTTAGTGTCCATGGGTTTTCAAACAAGACCATGGCTCCAAATACACTTCAAGAAGCACCCAGTAATGGACTAAAACAAAGCTCTGGAAAGTACTGAAATGGCCAACTGAGTCCGGATTTAAATTCCATTTAACACCTGTGAGGAGATCTTAAAATTGTTGTTGGGAGAAGGTACACTTCACATATGAGACCTGGAGCAGTTTGTGAAAAGTGGTCCAAAATTCCAATTTAGGGTCCTTTCACATAGGTTTTTTTTTTTTTTTTTATAAAATGCGTCAGTTACAGTAAAAAAAAAACACATCTGCCGCATTTTCCGCCTAACGGACGTACTTGCAGCAAGCCCCATGCATTATGTATGGGGCTTGCGGTAAGTGTACGACAAGTGCGGTTCCGGCAGTTGCGGCCGCGAAAAAAAACGCTGCTGACCGCGTTTTTTATCGTGGCCGCAACTGCCCGAACCGCACTTGCCGCACACTTACCGCATGCCCCATAGATAATGCATGAGGCTTGCCGTAAGCGTGCCGCAAGTGCGGTGTTAGGCGAAAAATGCGGCAGATGCGTTTTTTCTACCGTAACTGCCACATTTTTCAAAAAAACCCTATGTGAAAGCAGCCTTAGGGTGCTTTCACATCAGCGTTTTTCGTAATTCGCGGCAGATGCAGTGAAAAAACTGCATCTGCCGCGTTTGCCGCATAACCGTTCCACTTGCGGCACGGTTGCGGTTTTTTCCATAGGAAGTATAGGGGGACTTGCGGCAGATGCGGCAAGTGCGGTATTGCACTTGCGGCAGGTGCGGCAGCGAAAAAAACCGCGGTCAGCCGCGGTTTTTTTCTCTGCCGCACCTGCCGCAAGTGCAATACCGCACTTGCCGCATCTGCCGCAAGTCCCCCTATACTTCCTATGGAAAAAACCGCAACCGTGCCGCAAGTGGAACGGTTATGCGGCAAACGCGGCAGATGCGGTTTTTTCACCGCATCTGCCGCGAATTACGAAAAACGCTGATGTGAAAGGGCCCTTAGAGGTGTTAAAAGCTTGTCCGGCCCATTTTTGAATTTGTGTGTGAAATTGTGTCCAATTTGCTTCTTTTCTCTTTTTTTGTGTTGTATGAATATATACAAACCTGTGTATAACAAAACATGTGTAATTGCAATAATTTTGTTAGAAATAATTCATTTTCTGGAAGAATTACAAGGGTGCCAACATTGTGGCTATGACTATATATATCTCAATCACAAGCTTTAATTATAAAATAGAAAATAGAACGCCTGCAATTTTCCCACTTGACACAAGCTTTTGTTTTTCAGACTTGTTTCCTTTAGTTTCAGGAAAACAAATGTAAAGTCATAGGCAAAGGTTTTGAGCCAGATTTTGGTTTTCACAAACTTTGCTGCTTTAGTTTTCATAGTGCCACTTTACATTATTAGCTTTAGATTGATATGAAGAATGGTCACACAAAATGTTAAAAATTGAGAAGTCATTTCTTTCCATAAAAATAATTTAATCACAAAAAGTCAATTTCCAGTGAATTTAAGCTCTGTCCCAAAGTTAACTGCTCACATCATTTCGGTGATCTTCTCGTTAGTTCAGGGGAAAGTTTTATTGAGAACTAGGCAGCTGATATCACCCTGTCACACTGATTGAATTAGAAAAACAGACTGGTGGTTTTAAAAAGGGGGCTGCTGCTTGAAATCATCCGTTAACCATGGTTAACACCAAGGAAACACAAGCAGTCAACATTACCGTATTTTGTAGCATTACAAGGACATTTCTGCTTCGAAGAATCAACCATTTATGGGATCATCAAGAACTTCAAAGTGCCAGGGCCACAGCCTAAAGAAGAATTAGCTGCAGAATTGGCTCAACAGCAGTACAGAGCAGGTTAAGGAATCGCAGCAGGCAGGTATCCGTGCATCAGTACGCACAGTGAAGCAAGGCTTTGGTTGCTTTTATCTAAGGTAGTGGGCTCACTCACAATTTTGTTTAAAAACACAGCCATGAATAAAGAATAGCATCTAAACATCCTCCAAGAGCTACTTCTCCCAATGATCCAGGAGCAATATGGTGATGAACAATGCCTTTTCCAACAGGATAGATCACCATGACATGAGGCATAATTAATAACTATGTGGATCTGTGAGAAAAGAAAAACGTTAAACTGTAGAATCCAAAGCCAGGAAACTCCTCAATTCTCATTCCTACTGATGTAACCTGTGGTCAATCCTCCAAAATCAACAAGACAAATGGAGAAAAAAAAAACAAAGCACCAATTAGGCAATGGGCTTCCATCAGTAAGGATTTTGCCAAGAAGTTGATATCCAGCATGAGGGTGGAAACACACTCATATGACTTACCCGGAATGGCACCTGCCTCTCTGGAGAGAAGCACATAAGCTACATAAATACACAAGCAGCTGATGCACTTCCGTTCAGAGAGGCAGGAGCTGTGTGGGGTAAGTCTTGTGAGATACTCGCATGCATCTTGCATGTGTGTTTCCACCCCAATAGGGAGAACTGCAGAGAACATGAAAAACAAAAGTCATCAAGTTAAAGGGGAACTCTGGTGAGATTAAAAAAAAAAAAATTGTACTGTCCTTGCCCTCATACTCTATGAAGCTGAGCTGTTCACTACAGTTCTAGGATCTTTACATCACTTACAAATTAATGAAATAGTATCTGCTCCTCAGCACTCACCCCTCTCATATGGAACATCACATCATAGAGCAGTGTAAAGCTCCATGCTGCAACAGATAACAGGAGGGCATGGCAGGAGTGTGGCCACAGGGCTCCTTGCTCACCCTACATGCCAGACCCCTGACATACTAACCTCTATCTAGTAAAGTGTATTTATATGGAGGCATAGCATAGGGCTGACAGCCATGCCCCTGCCACACCTCGTTTGTACACTAGATAGAAGGAGGTATATCAGGGAACTGGCATGTAGGGTAAGCATGGAGGTGGCAGCAATGCCCCCTGTACATACACTAGCTATACAATATTAAGGGGCTGGCATATAAGGTGAGCATGGAGCTAGCAGTCATGCCCTCACCATGCCCCCTGTTCTCTGTTGCAGCACAGAGCTGTACACAGTTCTGTGTTGTAACATCCCATATGAGGGCTGATGAGCAGCTACTATATTGATTTATAAGTGATCTAAAGATATTAGAACTGCAGTGGACAGCTCAGATTCATAGTATATGAGGGCAGAAACTGTACACTTTTTTTTTTTTTTTTTTTTTTAAATCTCCTTGGAATTCCCCTTTAAATACTAAAGGTTGGCACAACAATGTATTTCTCAATAAAAGTACAAAAGCTTATGACATGCTCAAAGTTGTATGTCAGTAACCATACAAACATACGAAGCAGCAAACTTTGTGAAAAACAACTTGTGTAGATCGCAAAACGTTTGCCAATTACTTTACATGCATGGTCATAATAGTGGGATCTTGACCATTTGTTTTGTATTTTCATCTAATGATCCTGTGCTAAAGTCATTGTGAAGGACTTTGTAAGATATTAGACATTATGACTGGTGAATCATTTCTTATCAGCTATGTATAGACGTGTAACCGGTTACTTTATTGTAATTTTGCCTCTACTGATAAGAAAAAAGGAAGTATGCAACTTAAAAAAGTCTGTATCCATAAAACCAATATTGAAGATATTTATATACAAGTAACACAAAACCCCGATTTAAACAATAGGCCATTTTCTCATGATATAAACCCTTTAAAGCTCACGTCATAATGTAGTACACAATCATTTTTCCATAATATCACACACAATGGTCAATTTCATAGGATGTCAACTCTTTCTCAAATGTCGATTAAAACCCATGCAAACACCAATGTGGCATACAAAATTAACTTAGCCAAGACTCATTCAGAAGATGGTTTATCTTATGTATCCCTGACCTGTGCATGGGTTTCCAGAGTGGCCAGTACTACAAAACAACAGAGGTTTTAAAGGGAACCTGCACTCCCCTCCAGGGCCTATTAAATTAAAAGTGCCACCTTCAGATTTTGTGAAGTGTGCTCTTATCCCTCTAACCCCCCTCCCCCCAATACATCTAAATAAATAAAGACTTTATAACATTTCCCGCCCTGTATGTTAATAATTACTTTAGCCCAGGAGGTATGCTTCCTTCGCTGGACCTGAATGCCTCGTGGTCATTCTGTCATTCTCCTCCTCCTTTTCTCTCTTCCTAGTGAAGTCGGCGATGCCTGTGCAGATCCCTCAGTTCTCGGGTATGCTCCATGAGCTCTGCCTGAGAGCTGAGGTCACATGGTTTCGGAACATTGAGCCTGAGTATAAAGCAGGCAACAGATCCTGCCCTGTGTGGTCTTATGCTTTATGCAGACTGCAGGGCTGGGATTGTGGCATCTGCGCAAACAGCATGATTACGCCTCCTCTTTCTTTCCCTCAGTCTGGGAGGTAGCCAATGAGGCCAACATGTTCTAGTGGGTAGTAGGGAGGAAAGAGGAGCAGGGAACAGGCGCAATCATGCTGTTTACGCAGGTGCAAGATTCCAACCCCACAGTCTGCATACAGCTTAAAACACAGGGCGGGATCTGGTGCCTTATACACAGGCGCAATGTTTCAAAACCATGTGACCTCAGTTCTTGTGCACAGCTCACGGAGCATGCCCGAGAACTAAGGGATCTGCACAGGCGCTAATGGCTGCACTAGGAAGAGAGAAGAGGAGGGTCCCAGAGGAAACAGGAGGAGTAAGTACAGCGAGGTGTTCAGGTTCAGCGGAGGGGGCATACCTTCCGAACCTAAAGTAATTATTAACATACAGGGCAGGAAATGTTATAAAGTCTTTATTTAGGTGTCCCGGGGGGAAAAGAGGGGGTAGAGGGATAAGAGCCACCTTCACAGAATGCAGCATGATGCTGCTTAAGGTGGCACTTTTAGTTTACTATGCCCTGGGGGGAGAGGGGAAGAAGAATAAGTTCTCTTTAAAAAAAATATAAGTGACCTTGGGAAATAATTTGCTTCTCAGCAATAATCTTCTCCGGGTATATAATGTTTCCAGGTAGTACTAAATTTTAATCACTACACAATAGAACCGACACTCGATAAAAATGATGAACTGGTGTATATAACACGGAATTCTAGAAACAGCCAAGAGTTCTCTAGAGTATTTACTAAGTCCTGAATATTTTATAGCCACATCTGTTAATTAAATGGCTAATAATGAAATTACAAGACACAAGCTATTGTGAAATACTTAAGTAAAAAGCATGTAAGTGGTTGCACTTCTTGGAAGATCGTTCAGAAAGTGCCGGCTTTTCTTAAGTACCAAGTAATATCATTGCCAAATGTGACCACTGTAAAGCATTTTGTGTTCTAGAAGAATACAGATTCATCTTATTATACTACAGTGTAACACAGTGAATGGTCTGAATACTTGGGATGCAGTTTGCTTTTTTTATTCTGTACATGTCTATCAAACACTAGCTTTAAAATTATGCAGTCTTGATGCGTTCCTACCCTTAAATATACAAGACACTATCACACTGTCTATTAAACATTAATAGGCAAATATGTTTTAAAAATATACTAAACTCTTGTCATGCTATGGTCTTCAATTAATCCTGTTTATTCTCATGTCATAATTTACGATCCAATCCAAAATATGAATACAACTCTAAAATATAGTTTGAGTGAAAAGGGTTTTGATTCTCTGTTCCAGTGCTGGTGGGAATATACTTTTCAAACAGGTGAAATAAATTTCCATCTATTTGGGCCTAATTCAGATGTCTCTTAATCACATACAGTACTTTTTAGGAAGGTCTGGAAAACTACTCCAAATTAAGTTACAGGTAAAATATATCTTTGTACCATGTGGGAGTAATAAAGATGGAGTCTAATTATGGGTTTATGTTTTCTACTGAAAAGTGTTTACTCTGTGACGTGTATTCTTTACTAGTTTCTAGGGATTCCTAAAGGCCGGCCTAACATTATAAATATCTGGCTTAGTGCCAGCTGTCATTACCAAGCTGACATTATCTTCTTTATTATCCAGTTTGCCACCGGCACCAGGGCAACTGGAAGAGTCGGGGTAAAGCGCCACAAAATGGTTCTTCTAATGAATGCACCATTTTGTGGGGTGGCTGCAGGCTGCAATACGCAGCATGGCAGACCCAGAACGCTTGGGCCTCTTCATGCTGAGCATTCCAGACACGCAACTGCCTAGTTGTAACTGGCTGGCAACCAAAAATACATCAAAGCTCCATATCATTTTGTCCACATCTGCAGGTTCACCCATCTCCACTTATGAGCAATAGTCAGGGTTTTTAAGTATTAGAATATAATTACAGCTGTATGAATGACGTCTAAGGCTGCAAAAAACATATCCCTGCATTTGCTCCATTTAATAAATATTTAAAAAAAATACCTAATAATTTTCACACTTGCCACTTTTACTATCCTACAGTTTATTATCAAACATGGATTTACCCGTCAAATGTGTCTACCAAAATGCATATTTGTACTGGAATTCCTTAGTTAAACCTATCCAACTCACAGAAAATCATAGAAGAGGACTTACACCCATTATGACTGGATGCAAAATAACAATCCATAAAGCTCAGATCATGCATAAAATATAATTAAGAGGTTTCCAATAAAAAAGGGACATACATACGTAAAAAAATACATGGATAGACGGGATTGTCTTTAGCAGCATCCAAACATTTTCATGAATTCTACAGTGAATTTCATGATCAGGTACTACAAAGAACAAACAGAGGCTGACAACATTACATCCCTTTATGAGGGGTGAAAGACCAGCAACAGTTTTTTTTTAAAGGTGAATTTATATATAATACAGGGTCCTAATGGTTCAATGCGAACTCCTCTGGCTACGATATAGATCTGTAAGGCTGGTTTCACACTTGCGGACCCCTCCGCGCAAGTCCCTATGTTTAACATGGGGACGCAGGTGCCTGCGCTCTGATGCAGATTGGCATGTGCACCCTGTGCGCACCCATTCACTGCACACAAATCATACATTCTTGTCCGCACCAGGAACGCGACATGTCCTGGTGTAACAGAGTTTTTCTATCCAAGGTCAGCAACAGATGATGCACCAACACAGTTAAACCATGTAAATCTGATTTTACAGTATAAATCCTGGTTAACCCTTTAGTCTCCTAAAGGGCTTTTGATGTGCAGACCTTGTCCTGACACCTATATAAGAGGGTACACCAGAGGGTCTAGACAGACTTAAGAACACAAAGCCTGTATGGTGGAAGCCTAAGATGTGTCACAATATCAACCACTTTTACAAAAAGCAGCTAAGACTTCTTGCATTATGTGGAGTGTTACAGCTGGTGTGTACTATAATCCATAATTTATATAATATGCATGCTCCATACTGTAGCACTTTTCAATATTGTCTATAAACGGACAGACATATGAAAGTCAAAAGACCCCAACGTCTACAGAGATTTACATGAAAAACTTCCTGTACACATCACACTCATGGGTCTTTTTTTTTTTTTTAATTAGCTTTATTTCACGACAAACATTAAAAAAAAGTTCCCCAAAATAAAGAAATATTGATTTCACTTGGCATTATGTCAAGATAGTCTTTTCACTAACTAGAGGAACCAAGACATCTTGTTTCTGTACACCCACAAACACAGATGGGAACAGAGTTATGTAACTTCTGTCACAGTAGAAAAAAAAAGAGAAGACCTTAACAGAAAAAAATCAACTCAGAGGACAATAAATCACTTTAGTGATAGATTGAAGAGATATCTTAGGTTAGGCTAATATGTGCCCTATAGAAAACGCGTCACATGACGAACTGTTTAAATCAGGTTATAATCTTATTCTTTTTTTTTTCCTTCAGATTTTTTCATATCACAATTCTTGTTGAAAAAATTCTTGCAGCTTTTACTTTGGCCACTGAGGGTTAATTTAAACTACTACTAAGTTATTTTAGAAATTCACATGAACATTAGCAGGAATAGATTGACCCCGACCCATCTTTTTGTGATGAGGCATGAAATAAGACTGTACAAAGGTAATAGTGAACGGAGGGAGAGCAGGGTCAGGGGTGACACCTACTGTAAACAGTGGGCGAGCAGGGTCAGGGGTGACACCTACTGTAAACGGTGGTGAACAGGTCAGGGGTGACACCTACGTGAACGGTAGGCGAGCAGGTCAGGGGTGACACCTACCGTGAACGGTGGGTGATCGGGTTCAGGGGTGACACCTACTGTGAACAGTAGGCGAGCAGGGTCAGGGGTGACACCTACTGTGAACAGTAGGCGAGCAGGGTCAGGGGGGACACCTACTGTGAACGGTGGGAGAGCAGGGTCACTGGCGATACTACTGTGAACGGTGGAGATCAGGTCAGGTAACCTACTGTGAACAGTGGGCGAGCAGGGTCAGGGGTGACACCTACTGTGAACGGTGGGCGAGCAGGGTCAGGGGTGACACCTGTGAACGGTGGATACCATTACCAATTGTAATCCTGTGATCATAATGTGAATTCCTAAACCTAAAATACAGTGGCCACTCGGAAAATTGCAAGTTACCTATTCATTTTCTTATGGTACATTATTTTAACATTTGAAGTTTAAAGTACCTGATCAGTCACATAACGGACACCCACAGTGCGTACTAACACCAGTGACTGATAATGGGGTTCATCCGGTTCTGTAATGGGATTTGGCATGTTAACAGACAAAAAAAAACACTGAATGAGATTTTTCCAACAAGTATGACAACAAAATGCATAGAAGCTCCAACGTGATCTTGGTTATAAAAAACAAGAACATGGTACCAAGAAAACATCATTGAGGAGACACCAACCATGGTAAACCACTGGTAAATAGCAATTATGGTTTTTTTAACGTTATAGAATTCCTTTAAACTTAAAGGGATTGAAACGGATATATTTTAGTAATTAAAACAGGGTACAAATTACACAGTGATTATAATATATATAATATAATACATACATATGCCTGTGTTCTGCACATGACTGTAGGGCAGCCATCTTGCCTGAGCTTCTGTTAATAGCATTAGATATATGCCTCTCATCATCCACAGACATGAGAATCTGAAGGCTGGAGATGACTCTCAAGTCTGAGGTGAAACTGTCTAGGCACGCGCTGTGATCTGTGCAGAGGTCAGCGTGCAGAGAAGGGGTCGTTGTTACATCACCTAATGTGAATGCAAATCTGGTGTTGATATTTTAGATTTCTATATTATATACACCATATTTTTTGGACTATAAGACACTTTTCCCAAAAAATGTTTGGGGGAAAGTGTGGGTGTGTCTTATAGTCCAGATACACAGCTTGGCGAGGCGCAGATGGCATGGTGGGGGGCAGTGGTGTGGAGCAGGCAGGTGAGCATGCCGGTGATCACTTTCTTGCTGTTTAAGATACTTTAAAATTCACTTGCCCCCCTACCCACCCATCAGCGCTCAGCACTGAAGATTGCGCAGAGAGGTGGACGCGTGATGGGCAGTTAGAGTGGCCCATATTAAATTTTTTTAAATAACAGGCACATGCGACCACCCTCCACTGCTGATGATCACGTGTACCTGCTATTAAAGAAAGTGGATATTCACTGCTTACCACACACAGTGCATAGGAGCAGTGAATATCCCAGCAGGCGGCAGCGGACAGATAATTACACTCACCATCCAACAGCTCCCTGCAGTGCAAAATCTTTGTCTTATGCCAGCAGCTGACTGCTTGACAATGATGTCCTGTTAGGTTTGCTTTAACACTGCTCAGCTTCTGGCATGAGAAGAGGACGTCACGCCACTGGGGGTGTGATGGATGGTAAGTATTATGATTTGCTTTTTTGTATGCACTGTGATGAGAGCCATATTCCAGGATGGTTAATCATATTCTAGGATGGGGTATCATATTATCAAATATACCAGGATATGGGGGGGGGGGCCCATATACCAGGATGGGGGGGGGGACCCATATACCAGGATGGGGGGGGCCCATATACCAGGATGGGAGGGGACACATACCAGGATGGGAGGGGACACATACCAGGATGGGAGGGGACACATACCAGGATGGGAGGGGACACATACCAGGATGGGAGGGGACACATACCAGGATGGGAGGGGACACATACCAGGATGGGAGGGGACACATACCAGGATGGAGGGGACACATACCAGGATGGGAGGGGACACATACCAGGATGGGAGGGGACACATACCAGGATGGGAGGTCGGAGGGGGACACATACCAGGATGGGAGGGGACACATACCAGAATGTAGGTGATATTCCAGAATGGGGAAGGGGGGAGATCATATATACCAGCATGGGTGACATATACCAGGATGAGGGATTATATACCAGGATGGGGCACATATACTAGGAGGGAGGGGGGGACCATATATAACTAGAAGGGCCCAGTACATTAGTACAGAGTGTGGAGAAATTACAACCAAAAAAATTGTCAGGAGCAGATTCCCCTCCATAACACCATGTGATAAAACCACATTTTTCGCTTCAAGTCTTTATTTTCCCATTTTCCTTCTCTAAAACCTGAGGGCATCTTATGGTTTAGTGTGTCTTATAGTCTGAAAAATCCTATTTTATGAATATATATATATTACACATGCACATACATTCACACACACACACACACACACACCCCCACCTATATGGATAAAGCTCTGCGGAATATTTTGGCGCTATATAAAGATTGTTATTATTACATCCAATTATTTATATTTATTGATTCATCCTATCTATCTACAGATAACTACTGAGCAGTGATTTCTATATAAAGGGAAACGGCAGTTTAATATATCATTAAGCTCAGTGTCCGGACTGAGGACACCAAAAAGATATTTTTTTTTCTTAAACCAACGTAGAGAGCTGAAGAAAAACAAAACACATAACCTGCCATTGTATAAAAGTATGCATAACATAAACATTTTATTTAAATGTTCTTATTTCCTGATGACACGCTCCCGGTCTGTGCAGAGGAGATAACGATCACGCCCATCAGGGCAGGGCAGCAGGCAGGAGGGAGGGGGAGCACAGACATGCAAATGCACAGCCCTGAAGTATAACAGAAGGAGGGATACGCCCAGATGTCACCAGGCTAGTAAGTTTATAAACTCTTTATATGAGTTATACTAATGCAAGATTTTACACAAAAACAGTGCTGGAAAGGTATCCTTAGGGTGCAGGGACATGTACTAACTGTGTATTAGGGTGATTGAGGTGGTTGGTTCCCTTTAAGCCAGGACCAATGTGTTTCAACCACAAAACAGATGTTCCAACACCTCCAAACCATAAATCAAGGGCTTTACTTATAAACCATTAAAATCCATACTGAATCACTGATGCTTTGCCATAGAGCTGTGATTTTATGGATTTGTAGCACTGAAACATATATTTCTTGTTGCAGTGTCATTTATCTCTATGATAAAGAGCATATTGCTAACACAGTGATGCTTCCCTAACACACCGGCCTCTTTAGGTGTTTTGAGGTGAGGTGGCTCTCAGTGGCCACTACTTCTCTTAATGTCTTAAGGCAATATCATGCAAGTGTATACTATATTAAAAGACTTTTACAGTTAGTATGTCATGATGTGACTGCAGGTTGCCGAATCGTGACCATGTGCAATGTGCACACTGCCAGGGCTCCCTCTATTTCTAGTTGAGTGGGTGGTTTGCATAGACATGCTCACATGCTGATGAGATTTTCATCCATTTCTTACAATAGAACATTGAGATCAATATACAAAGTAAGGGAATAGTATAACAATACTTGTGCTCACGTTACTGCCCACTAGCGCTGACATAGAGAGTCATCCTGACTGTGCACAATGAATGAGTGCTGAAATTTCTCTTCACCATGGAAAATCCTTTGAAGTAACTTACTCTTGTACTAGGTGTTTTTAATGTTTTGAATAGAATATGCATTTCTGTTGTTGCTAATGTCAATGTGTATATTTAATCCCCATAATTAGCATAACATTATTTCTATTTAGGAAACATGACATGTAAATATATACGAGCCAGAAAAGCAAAAGAAAAAAAATGACAACAACAAAACCAACATAAATACTGAACAAATGCTAATGAATTAATTTTATATTAAAATAGACACATATGTAAAACATGAAAGTTCTAGAATATTTTCCATGACTTCATATACTGTAAGCAGTCTAGGCAAACCCAGTGATATCTAAATATTGAAGAAAGCTCAAGGGCAAGAGAAATGAGATCTATTATACCCAGGGGTAGGCAAAATACTCAACAAGTCAGTCAGACCACTATGAGAGCCAATAAGTAGTAGACTCCTTTCCGGCGATTGAGCGATTGTCAAGATTAAAAAAAATAATAATATTATTACATATTAATATGTATTATATATATATATATATATATATATATATATATATATATATATATATATATATATATACTAAACACACAAACACATTTCTGTCTAGCACTACTGTCTTGTATTGCTGCTTAGTCCCAGTCAAATTAATAGGGCTGAGCTGCAATAACTCATATAGTCCAAGGAGAAGAGTGGCACTGCTCCTGGCAGCTAAGCAGACCCTCTTCTGAGTGCAGAACCATTCCTTTAAGGGTTCATCATAGTTATAAAAAAAATCATATGTGATTTTTTTTACTACAATAATGCATATTGGTAGAGGTCTCACTGGTATGCCTGCAAAGCTTGGCTTGATTGCAAACAGGCAGCATCATAGACTCTAATATAGTGTTTTGGTTATAAAGCCCCCCTGCTAGGCCAGTACTTGTGTTCATAACATGGATACTAACTCGCCTTTGCACAATGGCCTTCAGAATGAGGCAGTGGTGGTAGTATTCACACACAACACTTAAAGAGTTTGTCTCATTTAAGATAATTATGAGCTATCCTTAGGAGAGATTTGCAATGTCCCATCAGTTGGGGTCCAATAACCCTACTGCCTGCCGGCTAGTAGATATGGCGGTGGGCCAGTGGCCAGATGTAAATACTGAACAGAGTTGCACTACTCTGAACATTGTAAGCAGCAATGAGAGCAAGTTGGGTATCATGACAGTGGTGGTAACTTTTTCAAAATGTGAGAACAGGTTGAGCGGTCTGGAATTACTAGCACAATGCCAGGCTGCCTAACCTGTTCTCATCATCACTGCTCAGACCTGCTGTCACAGCTGAACACTAGGTGGCTCTGAGCAGTGACATAGGAGAAGTGTAGCTCAGCGCACAGCGCTCAGCTACAATAATGGTACCTGACTGCACCTACAGCTGGGAACTGCACATGGGGCATGCACAGTTTAGGAGATTGGCAGCATGATGGCTCAGTGGTTAGCACTGTAGCCTTACAGCGTTGGGTCTTAGGTTTATATCCTAACAGAAAAATATATTTTCAAGGAGTTTGTATGCTCTCATAGTTGCTTGGTTTTTCTGCCAGACTCCAAAGACATGAGATCTAGATTTTGAGTACCAATGGTGACAGTGATGAGCTGTGTAAAGCTGGGGAATATGATGGCGCTAGATAAGCAATTTACAATAAATATATGGGGGTTAAAAAAATATACACTTTCTTTATTAACTTTTATAAATACATATCACCAAATTAAATAAAAATGTGATAGATCTTTAAGTGTAGCCACTGCTGCCAAATACTGGAAAACAGTTCCTGTATATCTGGCAGTGGTTGCTACACACTGAATAGAGTTACACTGTACAGTTTGGTTCAAGGTTTACACCTGGCCTTCACAAGAGCTGATCAGTGTGTCAGGCCCTAACTATCAGTGGTAGTGAGGATGCTTTCTGTTACAATTTCAGCTTTGTTTACATTTAAACAATTGTTTTTGTGGAGCACAGGAATGGATCCATCCAACTTAAACAGTTCCCACTGGCCCACATTGATTAGAATAGTGTCCTTCAAGGTGTTCATCATCATATGGTAAAAAGCAGGGACGTACCTACCGTGGTGCAGCTGGTTCAGCTGCACCAGTGCCCCAACCGGCTAGGGGGCCCCTCAAGCCTGCAGGGGGCCCCCCAGCCGACCCCCATGACCCTGAGCCAGAGGAGAGGGGGTTAACTGAGGGAAGCTTCCTGCTTCCCCTGTCTGATCCTGCCCGTCCTCTCCTCTGCCGCCATGGCTCCCAGGACTGCGCGGCTCGGCACAGGTAGGAGCCGCAGCCCTATAGCACCTCAAAATCCCCCGCTCCTCGCCAACATCTGACAGCACCCCCCAAAACACCCCCCCCCCGCCGACATTTGATAGCACCCCCCCAACCCACCCCCCGCTCATCACCATCCGCAGCTGCTGCACCAGGGCCCTCTGTTCACAAGGTCGCCACTGGTAAAAAGTAATGCAATGATCTGAGCTATTCTTTCCCTTTAAAAAAGAAAAAACCTGCAATGATGGTTTCTAATGGAGTATCAGATGCAGAAGTGAACGGAGGCTGCATAGCAATGGCTGGTACAGACAGAACAGGGCACCTGTGCAAGAGCAATATATGGGTCCTTTGCAGTCTAGTAACTCATTATAATGCACAATGCCACCTGCTAATGAATTGCATGTGGCCCTATTACCTTTTGGGCCCCTCTTCTGCTGCACAGGTTCCACCAATGATATGTCCGCCCCTACTAAACAGGATTTCCTTTGTTGAGGTTAAAAATATTTTAACATTGTAAAGTTACTCGACCACTTCTTCTCAGCTGCAGCAACGTGGTAGAGGTTGTTAAATGGTCTCCATCTTCAGTGCTATAATACTGCTGCCAGCAGTGCAGATTGATGAGAAAGCCATGTGACTCCTCCGTATGCCATTCAGCATGTAGGTTAAATTTAGTTGAAAAGCTTTCTGCTAACGGATGTCAGATTGATTATCTTTCTATCTGACATGCACATTATCTTCACAGATTATGTTCATTTAATGGTGCAAAGAGGAAAGCCATCATTTGATGTCCCTTAAAAGAACAGAACAAACATGAAATTAACTACTTGATAAGTCGGCCGTGTCAAACATGGGGTAAACTGGCAGACAGGCATTGAATCTTCCACACAGGCTCTGCACCGGGTGTTTACAGGAAACATATTTGTGTGTAGTCTGAAAGGGATTACAAAAAAATTAAGTTTTATATCCAGAAATATAAACAATCACATTAGGGAAATAACACCAATTACAGATAGTTTTTCATTAAAGGGCCATTCTCAGGATGAGCCATGTTCTTTTCACTACGGTAAAACGTAACATACTTAATGCCAATGTATCCAACATTATCAATGACCTAGCAGACAGACAGGCCTAAGATCTAGAGCAGCTGCGCTGCGTTAGTGCCAAAACATCCCCATGTAGTGGGCAGGACAGGTACGACTGAAGCCAGCCTAGGATATGTCTTGGCTGGGGATTTATTGAATAAGTAGGGGTAGTGGGCAGATTGAGACAAAAGAAAAGGAATGAGCCAAAGCCACATGGGAATGGAATTACTTGAGCTTTCCGGTCAGAACCAAAAAATAAAGGATCAGAAGTATTTTAGAGCATTTTTTGTGGGGAGGGGAATCTTCAAATCTTGAAAAATGAATGTAAGGTTCGATTATTCACTTACCATGGCCAGACTTCTACAATTTAGGGATTTGTGAAAATGTTTATGAATAATGATTGTATGGTTTTGTCTGCCATCAGCTATAGAAATGCTGGTATATTGTTGTATTTTCAATAGATATGAGAAAAAAAATTTGCGGTACCCAGTACCAACCTCTGGTCTGGTGCCTTGTTGAAGCTTCTGTGGCTGGTATCTTTGGGTGACATCTCCTGGGCGTCGGAGATGCCAGATCCTCACGTGAGGTCCAGCAGCACAAGTGGGAGCCAGCTGCACAAGTGAGGAGGCCCAGCTGCACAAGTGAGGAGGCCCAGCTGCACAAGTGAGGAGGCCCAGCTGCGCAAGTGAGGAGGCCCAGCTGCGCAAGTGAGGAGGCCCAGCTGCACAAGTGTGGAGGCCCAGCTGCGCAAGTGAGGAGGCCCAGCTGCGACAAGTGAGGAGGCCCAGCTGCACAAGTGAGGAGGCCCAGCTGCACAAGTGAGGAGGCCCAGCTGCACAAGTGTGGAGGCCCAGCTGCACAAGTGTGGAGGCCCAGCTGCACAAGTGAGGAGGCCCAGCTTCAAAAGTGAGGAGGCCCAGCAGCGAAGTGAGGAGCCCAGCAGCGCAAGTGAGGAGGCCCAGCAGCGCAAGTGAGGAGGCCCAGCAGCGCAAGTGAGGAGGCCCAGCTGCGCAAGTGAGGAGGCCCAGCTGCGCAAGTGAGGAGGCCCAGCTGCACAAGTGAGGAGGCCAGCTGCACAAGTGAGAAGGTCCAGCTGCACAAGTGGAGGTCCAGCGGCACAAGTGGAGGTCCAGCTGCACAAGTGGAGGTCCAGCTGCAACAAAGCACTGCACCAGGGGTCTGTGCTAGGAACTTCAAATCTGCTTTCAGTTAGTGCAAAAGAATTGGATTTATCACTGCATGAAATGTACAAGTTAAAAGGCTAATATTCACAAAGTATGGCTATCATGGGAACTGGACAATAGCCGAGGATCAGACCAAATACCCAATATATATTGCAATTATAAGCACATATGAGGTTTCAGTAAAACTGGATAACAATCTGATGTCCATGGAAGTTTGCCAATTCTCCTTAGTTTCTATGGGAGACGAGCCACGGTCGGGGGTCTGTGCCAGGATGTAGGCTCCTAATTTCAGAAGCTAAACTCATCAATGATTTTCTATGACAGAAACAAATGTGACAGTTGAAGATCAAAAGATGATAATTGTTGAATGGCTGATAAAATCGTAGATTCAAGCAAAATGCCAATTTGTATCTCATCAACAGAAGCCCAGTCTAGATCCACAGCTCACAAAAGTGGACTATAGCCAATTATTACGTTTTAGGCTACTTTCACATTACGATTTATGAGGGAGCTGATGCGTCCGATAAATTCGGACAGCATCGGCTCCCTTCTGATGCCTGGAATCGGATGCCAAATAGGCATCCAATTCCGGCATTAAATCGTAGCCTCCGGGCTGAAAAAAAAAAAAAAAAAAAAAAAAAAAAAGTTTATGCTCACCTCTCCCCGAGCT
Source organism: Allobates femoralis (assembly GCA_033576535.1). NCBI lineage: Eukaryota > Metazoa > Chordata > Amphibia > Anura > Aromobatidae > Allobates > Allobates femoralis. Next base: position 562,200,708 of record JARQOC010000003.1, read on the forward strand.
CCCGCCGTCTCCGCCATCTTCCTGCAGGCTCCCAGTGGCTCCCGCAGGCTCCCGATGTCTGCAGTGGTCTTCTTCATGTGTACAGGACCTGCGGTGATGTCACAGTCACGTGACACCAGGTTACACCATGGTAACCTGCGGTCACGTGACTGTGACATCACCGCAGGTCCTGTACTGCAGTAGAAGACCTCTGCAGACACCGGGAGCCTGCGTAGCCACGGAGCCAGAAGACGGCGGGAGACGGCGGGGGCTCGGGGAGAGGTGAGCATAAACTTTTTTCTTTTTTTTTAACCCCTGCCTTCCAGTTTGGAGCAATTTTACTGTACTGAGCATGCTCAGTACAGTACAATCGGGTCCGAGGAGACATCAGATGTTTCCTCGGACCACTGCTCCATAGGGCCCCATGCTAAATTGATCGGACCAAATTGGATGTGCACTAAATGCCATCTGATTTGGTCCGATCCGATTTTGTCCGATTTTATTTTCGGTGCAAAAATCGAAGCATGTTCCGATTTTTGCACAGATAAAAAAATCGGACAGAATCGGATCGGACCAAATCGGATGCATTTAGTGCACATCCGATTCGGTCTGATGTCCATAGGGCTGCATGGGGCCCAAAATCGGTCCGATGCTGTCCGATTTTTATCGGACAGCATCGGATTTAAAAAATCCGTAGTGTGAAACCAGCCTTAGTGAGGTTTAAACTTGTGGCTTGGTTGTCAAAAGTCCTTCAGTAAATAGACGTGTGAATCCCTAATGTTTGGCCATCTGTACTCCATAGTGATGGAGCCTGCCTGAAGACATCAGCAGAGTAACCACTTCAAAATTTGGAGGAAAAAAAAAGTATTTATATTATATATAGTAAAAATGTTGTGTGGCCTTAGGCTAATCCTAAGGTTCAGAATTAATTAAAAAAAAAAAATAAAAAAACAGTTGCCCAGGAAGGCTTTTTTATTCTTAACAAAAGACAATGTTATGCTTTGTCGTTGAAATAAATAAACTACGTTCACATGCCGATAAGGGCAACAATAATGCAGCTAGCTTTGTTGATAAATGTAATATTTGCTTTGGATCTAATGGACAAACATTACTGTAAGGATAAAGAAGCATATAGAGTAGTGATAAGGACAGACCAGGCTCCAGGGAGGATAGCCAAGGAAGTTAAAATTCAAGTACACAACAATAAGTGCTTGTGCCAAGATCAGCATTTCTTGTGAGAAGTTCTGCTACTGTGAACTCAAAAGAAAATCTCTCTTTAACCCCATAATAACCTTATTGGTCATTTTTCCAGTTTCTTCCTTACTACTTTGCAACAGTCACATCTTTTATTATTTACTTCACCAACATGGCTGGATGAGCTTAGTTTAAGGGCTTGATATACAGTATACCATAAAAGTGAGGACACCCCACATTTTTGTAAATAATTCTCTCTCTTCATGGGAAATCATTGAAGATAGGACACTTTGATACAATGTAAATTAGTCAGTGTCCTGCTTGTATAAGTGTGAATTTGGTGTGTCCTCTAAATAACAACACAGCCATTAATGTCTAAACCACAGGCAACAAAATTAAGCACACCCCTAAGTGAGAATCATTATATTGTGTCCAAAATGGCAATAATACTGTGGCCACCATTATTTTCAAGCACAGCCTTAACGGGATTCTGTCACCTCCAAAACACCACCTAAGCTACAAAAGATGTCCCTGCAGAGCAACACAGACAGAGAGGGCTGGATCCTCGAGGCTGCAAAACAACACGCCCTAAGGGCTAAAGAATATGCCCCTGTTAATTATAATCCCTAATGAGTAAGTATTAAAACGTTTTTATGCACTTTCACAGGATGTTTTTAGGAGACAAAATGAAGTGTGAGATTAGTGATTGATTGCTGCAGGGACATGTTTTGTTGCTTAGGTGGTGTTTTGGAGGTGACAGGATCCCTTTAACTCTCTTGTGCATACAGTTCACTAGAGCTTCACAGGAGCCACTAGGATCCTCCTTCACTCGACATCTGCAGTAAAAACTGGAAGGAAAAAGTTGAACAATAGTGTATTACCTGACAGATAATAAAGCCCGAAAAAGTGATGTACAGGCTGGCTGTGAGATGTTGTGTACATCTTTTTATGCGTGGCATACCTGAATGAAGGGGAGTTTTAAACACATTCTTCTCTACGTTTTTCCCTTCACTCAACATCACAGAGCTGGTGGATATTAGAGACCTTGTACTCCACCTTCTGTTTGAGAATGCCTTATAGATGCTCAATAGGGTTTCAGGTCTTGAGCAGGGGTGGATTAAGGGTAGCCTGGGCCCGGGGCTGTTCAGATTTTGTGGGCCCCCCCAGTCATGTGACGGGGATGGGGGTCACGTGACGGGGGGGGGGGGTGGGGGGGTAGGTCACGTGACAGGGTCGGGGGGGTCACGTGACGGGGGGGGGGGTCACGTGAGGGTGGAGGGGTTCGGGTACTCATATCTCAAATAATTATCCGAATAAATATAGTATAGGCTGAGTGAAACTCAAAGGCTGGCTTCACACCATGGTGTGATCCGGTCCGGGGCTGTCCGGGATGACCCTGACAGCCCCGGACCGGATCAGCATACAGAACCGGAGGGCCAAATGTGCCCTCCGGTCCTGTGTGCAGCCGGATGCTGCTAATTGCAGCAGCAGCTGCTGATTTTTCAAGACCGCTCGGCAGGGCTATGCATGCAGCCGCCAGTGTTCGGTTCCCGAATCCTCCTGGTCCGGGGCAATCCGGCCCCATAGGCTCCCATGTTAGGGTGCGCGGATTTCCCCAGCTCCGGTAGAATCCGGCCGAATCCGGGATCCGGAAAATTGGGGAGATTTTTCTCCCCGAACAAAAAAAAATGATGCAAGCATCATTTTTGTGTCCGGAGAGAATAATCTGAATTCCCCCAGATTCTCCCGGAGTGATGAAATTGGATGGCAGACAGCTGCCATCCGGCTTCATAGGCTCTTGGGTCCGGGCGTGTCTGATTTACACTGGACAGCCCCGGATCAAAAAAAAACGTGGTGTGAAGCCAGCCTAACCTGTCAAACATCCATTGATGTAGTCAATTTACCCTTCATTAATGAAGAAAAAAAAAACACTAAGCCATAGTATTGAAACAGTCCATTAGAAGGAGGCTATTGTGCCCTGACTGCCCCTGTACTCAGAATAAATAACTTATAAAAATTCATACAGGGGCCACCCGATGACAATCACCTGTTACCAGTCTGATGGACTTGCTTGCAGATCGGTCCATCCCGCCTCCTCGCGGTTTGACAGCGTCTTCTTCTGAATGATGTAGATAACGCCTTCTGCCACCTGCGTTATCCACGTGACCATGTCCAATTTTCCCATTGCCTACGCTACGCCCATACCTCTCCGGCTTGTGCAGGTGCACTGTGCTCCATCATGGGATTATCCTACAAGTTTAAACTCTCAGTGATGTCACCTTACATTACACGCAGCAGACTGGGAGCCTGGAGCCATGTGCAGAGACTCCGGCGGGTCGCCCATGTGTAGAGGAGTTTACATTGTAGCTGCAGTAGAGCAGAGCACGGTGCTCCAAGCTGGAGAGGCGTCTACACAGATGTGAGATGGGAAAGTGTGACGTGGATAACGCAGGAGGCGTATCCATATCATTCAGAAGAAGAGGCTGTCGGACGGTGAGGAGAGGCTGGGTGGACCAATCTGCAAGCAAGAATTTTGGACCGGTAACAGGTTAGAATACAGGGTGCTAGGTTTTTATAAGTTATTTATTCTGTGTACAGGGGCATTCAGGGCATAACAGCCTGTTTCTTATAATGCAGCATAGGCGTGTGCATGAGGCCTTACAGATACAGAGGTAAAAACTCCCCAAATACTCAGCATGTGCACGAGGCCTTAGGCCACTTTACACACACAGATATCTGTGTCCAACTTCTGAATAGATCTCTGGTTGCAGTGAAATCATGGACACATTGTTCTATTTTGTGGCTGTGTACAAAATGGAGCAATGTGTCCATGATTTCACTGCAACCAGAGATCTATTCAGACGTTGGACACAGATATCTGTGTGTAAAGTGGCCTTTACAGATACTGAGGTAAAATTCCCCAAATACTCAGCGTGTGCACGAGGACTTACATATACTGAGGTAATAACTCACCAAATACTCAGCGTGTGCACAAGGCCTTACAAATACTGAGGTAAAAACTCACCAAATACTCAGCGTGTGCACTAGACCTTACAAATACTGAGGTAAAAACTCACCAAATACTCCGCGTGTAAACGAGGCCTTACAAATACTGAGGTAATAACTCACCAAATACTCAGCGTGTACACGAGGCCTTACAGATACTGAGGTAAAACCTCACCAAATACTCAGCGTGTAAACGAGGCCTTACAGATACTGAGGAATAACCTCACCAAATACTCAGCGTGTGCACGAGGTCTTACAGATACTGAGGTAAAAACTCACCAAATACTCAGCGTGTGCACGAGGCCTTACAAATACTGAGGTAAAAACTCACCAAATACTCAGCGTGTAAACGAGGCCTTACAAATACTGAGGTAATAACTCACCAAATACTCAGCGTGTACACGAGGCCTTACAAACACTAAGGTAAAAACTCACCAGATACTCAGTGTGTAAACGAGGCCTTACAGATACTGAGGAATAACCTCACCAAATACTCAGCGTGTGCACGAGGTCTTACAGATACTGAGGTAAGATAGTCAGTAAATACTCAGCGTGTGCACGAGGCCTTACAGATACTGAGGGAAAAACTGACAAAACACACAAATGTACGCACCCACTACCCCTCCACCTTGCATAGACATATGAAATACCTCTACATGCTGTATGTGCCCCTCTATGTGGATATTTTGCTTGAATCATGTATGTATGGAGTCCATGCATAAAAGATTCAAGCAAGATAGCCACTTAGAGGGGCACATACAGCATGTAGAGCAATTTCACATAATTTTTTGTGATCCAAGATGGTGGGGCACAGTTTATATGGGGCAAATTTGCCCCATGTACCGTGTTTCCCCGAAAGTAAGACAGGGTCTTACATTCTTTTTGTGGCCAAAAGTGGCCCCCTGCCTTACTTTCGGGGGGGGCCTTATATTGGAGGCCCATCCATCCATCCATCCATCCATCCACACACTGCAGCCATCCATCCACACATTCCCACACATACAGACACATGCATACACATATATACACACCACACACACACACATAGCACCGCTTCTTACCGGGTCCGGTGTGGGGTCCCCGATGGTCCTGTGCCGTCCTCTGTGCTCCGGTCCGGTCCCGAGATGATCCGCTGCCATCCGCCGTGTTCCGATGCCGTTTTGCACCGGTATTGCCGGTCCTAGGCTTCATGGTCCCTGCTCTTCCGGAGTTCAGGCCGCAGCTCCGCCCAGGTCATAGTGTGGGCCAATCAGCATAGCGGCGTTGACGTCAGAGGCAAGCGCCGCTATGCTGATTGGCCCACACTATGACCTGGGCGGAGCTGCGGCCTGAACTCCGGAAGAGCAGGGACCATGAAGCCTAGGCGGCGCCAGATCGTCCGCTTACGGCCGACTTGCGGCCTGGATGCGGCAAGCCCCATGCATTGTCTATGGGGCTTGCGGTTCGGTGAGGCAAGTGCGGTTCTGCCAAGTGCAGCAGATACGGCACTTGCAGCCAAGAAAAAAAAACAAAACACCACTGGCAGCGGGTTTTTTTTCGCAGCCGCAAGTGCCGTATCTGCTGCACCTGGCAGAACCGCACTTGCCTCACCGAACCGCAAGCCCCATAGACAATGCATGGGGCTTGCCGCATCCAGGCCGCAAGTCGGCCGTTAGACGGACCATCTGACACATGTGGCACCACCTGCCGGATCAGCCGCAAACATCAGCTAAACGCGGATGTGAAAGCAGCCATAGGGCCACGTCACACACACAGATAATTGTGCAGATATTGTTCGCAGATCTCTGGTTGCAGTGAAATCATGGACACATTATTCATTTGTACACAGCCACAAAATGGAACAATGTGTCCATGGTTTCACTACAACCAGAGATCTGCGAACAATATCTGCACAATTATCTGTATGTGTGACGTGGCCCTTAGTTAGGCCAGTTTCACATCAGCGTCTTTTAAATTGTGGCAGATCTACCGCATCTTCTGCCTAACGGCCACATTTGCGACACGCTTGCAGCAAGCAAGCCCCATGCATTGCAGCAAGTGCGGTTCTGCTGGATGTGGTAGATCTGGAAGTGAAAAAAAACGAGGTCAGCTGCGTTTTTTTTTTTCACTGCCGCAAGTGCCAGATCTGCAGAACGCACTTGCTACACGCCCCATAGACAATGCATGGGGCCCACAGGAAGGACGGCAGTTAAGTAAATCTGCTGGATCTGCCGCAATTTGAAAAAAAAAGCAGATGTGAAAGGGGCCTTAGTACACAAAACATTTAATTACTGCTAAGGGCCCTTTCACATCAGCGTTTTTTGCTGATTGCGGCAAATTTACTGCATCTGCCACCTAACAGTAGCACGTGCGGCAAGCCCCATGCATTGTCTATGGGGCTTGTGGCAAGTGCAGTATTGCTGCGGTTACGGTACTTGCGGCAGGCGACAGTTGCGGCCACGAAAAAAAATCGCGGTCAGCAGCATTTTTTTTTTGCGGCCGCAACCACAGCTATACCGCATTTACCACAAGCCCCATAGACAATGCATGGGGTTTGCTGCAAGTGCGGCCGTGGCAGCACATGCTGCAGATGCGTTTTTTGCCTGGATCCACCGTACCCAGACAAAAACTCTGATGTGAAAGGGGCCTTACATTCTTTTTTACACTGAGACGGAGTCCTCTCTGCTCTGCTGGAGAGTGGACATATCACTCACTCTTTAGGTGACGGTCCTCTCTTCTCTTCATGCAGGCGCGGCCCAGAAGGTGGTCGGCGGGTGACACAGACAAAGGACTCTGCTCAGCCTCAGTCCAGATGACATGAGCTGCCTGCTGGGAAGTCTTCTTGGTCCTCCTGTAGCAGGAGGATTCAGCAGAATCTGCGCAGCTGTCACTGCCAGCCTGCTGCCACAGCAGCTCGCTCGTCAGCAGCTCACCTCCGGCACTCAGATCCTCTATGAGGTAGGCGCCTAGGCGGACTGCGTGAGTGTCTTCGCGGTCTTTTCAACATCCTCTGCATGGCAGACTCGTACGTCATGTGACGTCCTGACGCACAGTGTTGTCGGTGCGGGAGGAAGAAGGGGGGCGGAGCGAAACGCCGATCAATGTCAGGTCGGTGTTGCACCACTGCAGAGTGTGCGGTCGGTGACAATGGCGGATTATAATGGGGCAATTTAGCCCCTGGGCTGTGGGCCCCTCTACACCATTGGGCCCGGGGCTAAAGCCCAAATTGACCTCATTATAATCCCCACTGGTCTTGAGACATGCTTCGCCAGTCCAGCATTTTTACCCTCAGTTTCTTTAGCAAGGTAGTGGTCATCTTGGAGGTGTATTTGGGGTTGTTATGCTGGATTACTGCCCGCCGGCCCAGGTCCTGGGGATAGGGATCATGCTCTGCTTCACTATGTCACAGTATATGATGGAATTCATGGTTCACTCCATGAACTGTAGATCCCCACTACCCGCAGCACTCTTACAGCCCCAAACCATGACAATCCCTTCACCATGCTTGACTGTCGGCAAGGCACACTTGTGTTTGTACTCCTCACCTGGTTGCCACCACACACGGTTGACATCATCTGAACCAGATAAGTATCCCTTAACCTTTTTCCAGTAATCCACATCCATAACCTGCTTTTCTTCAGCAAACTGTAGGCTTTCTAGTCCATCCTCTTTCAAGAAGCTTCCTTTTGGGATGATAGCCATTCAGACCAACTTGATGCAGTGAGCAACTTATGGTCTGAGCAGTGACAGACTAATCCCCCCACCCCTTTAAATAATGAAGCAAAGCTGTGAGCACTCATATGTCTATTTTGAAAGGAAAACCTCTGATATGACACTAAGAATATGCATTAAACTTCTTTGGTCAACCATGGCGAGGCCATCTTTATGTAGATCATCAATTCTTTTTTTTTCAGATTATCAGAGAATACTTTGCCATGAGGGGTGACGTCCAGTAACCAGTATGAGAGATTGCGTGAACGATAAACACCAAATTCTGTGAAAATAACAATCTCATCAGAACCTCATAGGTATGCTGGGACACACCTGCTCCTCATTCACACCTGTAATCGTGTTACACTAATGGATCACATGACACCAGGGAGGAAAAATGGCTAATTGGGCACAATTTTACCATTTTCATTTAGGAGTGTACTCCCTTTGTTGCCAGCGGTTTAGACATTAATGGTTTCCCTTCATTGAGCTGGAAATTCCATTTATAATGCTACCCATGGCTGTGTGTCCATTATCAGGACACATGCACTCTCCACCCTTACTCATATTGAGGTCTGTTCTGACACATGGTAAGATTTTAATATTGTTAGGTACTGTCCCATTATGGGTACAGCTTTTTGCAGTGGAATGGCTTTAAGCTTTTTTGATCAAAATAGTGTCTACTAATTATCCTATGTTATTTAAATGCCCTTGCTTTTTATTTATCCTCTGCCCTACTGTACCTGTATGATTTGTCGTCACTTTACATTCTTGTCCTCATCTGCCCTTACACATGAAGAGTGCCATGGAACCTAATGGCGCTATATAAATATTTAATAATAATAATTTATTTACAGCAGGGTATTTGTTCATATAATTTTCATCTTCGGTTTTGCCTATTTAATGGCCAGTGTGAACATGCAATTATGGGTTGCATGTATACCAGCTAATGCTCCTACTCAATTTCTTTTGCTTTACAGTACAGATGTGTCAGCGATTGTTCTATGCCCATGAAAGCGTGGTTGGCCAGTCTAAGCAGGCCATTGAACGACTGTTAGCTTGCATGCTGACACTGGTGGTCACTTACTGGTGTTGATGTGTAAATCCACCATTACAGTAAGCCTTCATTGCTCTATTTCGCCACTTAACCATCTCTGTTAGGCTGCTTTCACATTACGATTTTCGGTCATCTGATTGTATCAGTTTCAAAACGGATACAATTGGATCCAAAATCGGATCCCATGCCCCCTATGGGAATCGGATCGGATGTGCCACTATTGGCATCTGATTTTGGCACCATACGATCCGATTTAATCACGGGCACAAAATCGCAGCCTGCTACAATTTTGTGTCCGTGACTCAAATCGGACAGCATTGGATCAGTGCTGATCCGAGTGCCCAAAAATGTGAGACTATGGACATCGGATCCGAGTTCACCTCGGATTCGATCTCGGCTCCGTGTTCCCTGCCTCTCCCTGCATCTTCCTTCCCCCCCTCCCCCCCATCTCCTCTATTCTGATCCTTCCCCCGCTATTCTATTCTGCCTCCCCGCTCCTCTATCCTGATCTGATCCCTATCCTGTCCCCTGTTCTCTTCCCTTGTGTGTAAAAAAGAATAAAAAAAATAATACTCCTCCCGGAGGATACATCACCTTGTCACCGGCTCCCAGGATGCGACACCATCAGGGCTGAAGGGCCTGTGGTGATGTCAGAGAGCCGGTAACCGTGTTACCGGCTCTGTGACATCATCACAGTCCTTCAGCCCTGATGGTGTCGCATCCTGGGAGCCGGTGACAAGGTGATGTATCCTCCGGGAGGAGTTTTTTTTTTTTTTTGTTATCTTTTTACACACAGGGAAGAGAACAGGGACAGGATAGGGATCAGAACAGGATAGAGGAGCAGGGAGACAGCATAGAATAGCGGGGAGAAGAAGATGGAGGAGGCAGGAGCAGGGAGAGACAGGGGACCACAGGATCCGTGTGGATCCGTGCCTGTCCGTGGGATCCTCCTTCAAACTCGGATCCCACAGACAGGCAGTAAATCTAATGTGAAAGCAGCCCTAGCTCTCTATATTCAAAGAAAGTTTTACACAATAGAGATAACACTTTTTCATTTTTACTGAAATAAAGGTGGTTTTAAAGAGTAATGAGTACACCTATCCCTAAATGAACAAGTTCTGTAAATATGTCAGAAATGTTCCTGAAGTTTATGCTTTACATAGACCCCAAACACTTCGGTATGCTTCTTTTTGTGTTGCACTAAAGTACACAGCAGACTGCACTTTCATTTGGCTAATATCTAAGGAGGGAAAGCAACAAGGCATTTGGCGTAAGTTGTGGGTATCAGTGTTGGTGCCAAAAAGATATGTTTCCTGTGTCGAAACATAGATACATGGGGCAATTAATCTTCTACCCCAGGTAAATGAAACCTTAGATGTAGCTAACTAGCTATTTAGAGCATGAAAAAAAGAGCAGCACGGCAGTCACTAGCAGGGTGCAAATCAAACCAAGGAATCTTCAAATGCTTCTAAAGGTTACACGGTTCAATCTAATGAACGATGTGGTTAGCAATCTCATGCATGCGCGATCGCTAACAACATTGCTCTGATCGCTGGCGAGCTGTCACACAGGCAGACTCACCAGCGATCAGGAGCAACGAGAACACTGGTAACCAAGGCACATATCGGGTGACTAAGCAGAGCGCAGTGCTTAATAACCCGATGTGTACCATGGTTACCATCTCCCAGAATAGGCTGTGCTGCTGGGAGATCGTTCATCGCGGTGTCACACAGAACGAGGCAGCAGGTTGGTTGAGTTGAAGTTGTCAGGTGTTTCAGGATGTTGAAAAACCTGTCAGCTCCGACTTGACCAAGTATCGTTGTTGAATCTTTCATTTACACGCAACGACACAATAACAATGTAGTTTCAACACTGTTGCAGACGTCACTTTTGAACGATGTCGGGAACGATGTTGAGCCATGTAATGGTACCTTAATACATACAATGAAAAAATGGTTGCAGCACTCCTTCTTATATGCTGAAAAATAAAAAAACATTTTTTAAAAGGTAGTTATTTAGTTAAAGGGGTTGTCCACTACTAGGAAAGCTCCTTTTGATTCCCCATGTCTCTTTCAGGTAAAATAAAAAAGCCTGTACTCACCTCTCATGCTGGCATCATTCCAGTGTCAGGGTAATCGTGGTTCCGGGGCTGATGTGACATTGAGACATCATGTGAGCCTGCATCCAATCACCCCTGGCCTCTGTCTCTCCGCCTTCGGTCCAGATGAGTTAATGAACAGGAAGTGAGCCTTGCGGCTGACACTCACTTCCTTTTGATTGCTCTGGTGTCTAAAAGTGGGGCAAGAGAAGCCAGAGATGACTGGACGTTGGGCTTGAATGACGTCACGTGGGCCCTGGAACTGATTACAGACACTGCCGGAATGGGGTCAGCAAGGGAGGTGAATTTTTTATTTTAATTAGAGGAAACATGTGAAATCAGAAGAGGATGTTCTAGTAATACAGTAGACTACCCCTTTAAGAAGAATCAATTCTGAGAATTTTCCACACTTCATGTCACCCATAATCTGTACAATTTAACTGAAAAATGAAATTAAATCTTTTAGGGTGGAAAAAAAATAAAGTGGTTGCATAAATACCAATACTTTGTATAAATACGTATGAATTTATCACAGCATGCAGTCTTTTTGGGTAAAAGTCTATCAACACGGCACATATAGAACTGACAATCTTAGTCCACTCTTCCTTGCTTGGTGCTCGGAATCTATTCAGCTGACTTGTGTAGCTAACAGGACCGATTGGACCAGCAATCCGATTGGCTTTGTAAACTTTTGAGTCGTGCTGTCGAACACTGACAGCACATTCGAAAACACCGTGACAGGGACCACGCTATTCCCTGCTGGCATCGGCAGCCCCGTGACGCGATCATGGGTGCTCGATGCGTTGCCAGGGTCAGTTGAGGACTCCAGACGCTGTCATAACTCACTTCCTGTCAGCGATGCCTGAGCAGCGTCACTGGCACAATACGATCATTTGTGCTGTGCAATGGGATGGTGAAGCATCTTTCTGCACAACACAAACAATCACACTGTGCAGTGCTGAGGTGTCCTAAGTGGCCACGTAAAATCAAAAAAAATTTTTTTTAAAAATATGAAAAAAAAATAAAACAAAATAAAAATCAAAGTTCAAATCACCCCTTTTGCCCAACTGAAAATTAAAACTAACAAAACCCCCCTACATATTTGGGTGATCACTGGGTTCAGAAATGCCCGATCTATCAAAATATAAAATTAATCTCATCTGTAAACTGCGTAACGGAAAAAAGCCCAAACGCCAAATTTAAGTGTTTTGTCGCTGCAACATTGCAATCAAATGGAATAAAAAAAATGATCAAAACAGCACATCTACCTAAAAATTATATACCGTAATAAAAAAGAGTCAGTTCAAGATGTAAAAGTAGAGACAAAAGTACATTTTTTTCTTTAACCCCAACACCATCCCTTCGTTTTTAACTTTTGTTTTTTGCTCCCCTGCTTCCAAGAGCCATAACTTTTTTATTTTTCCATCATATAGACATATGATGGTTTGTTTTTTGTGGGACGAGTTGTACTTTCAGGTGAAATCATTTATTTTACCATATAGTGTACAGGAAAATGGGAAAAAATACCAAGTACAGTGAAATTGCAAAAAAAGTGCAATGAAACATTTGTTTTTTTTTGGGTTTTTTAGTCGCCATGTTCACTATATGACGTGACGGTGTGATAAATCAGGTCGGTACAAGTTTGTAGATACCAAACATGTATACTTTTACTGGTAACTAAGAGGTGAAAAAAAATTCAGAAGTTTGAAAGAAAAAAATAAGAATTGCACTTTTTGCGCCATGTTCTGCGACCCGTAGCGTCTTCATTTTTAGGGATCTGGGCTGTGTGATGGCTTATTTTTTGCAGCTTGAGATGATGTTTCTAATGACACCAATTTTGGGTGGATGCACTGTTTTGATCGCCCGTTATTGCATTTTATAGCAATGTTGCAGCGACCAAAAAACATTTTGGCCTTTGGACCTTTTTTTCCGTTACGCAGTTTACGGCTCTCATTAATTGATTTTTAAGCTTCATAGATTCAGGCATTTCTGAATGCGTTGATAAAAAAAAAAATGTAAAATATACACATATTTGGTAATACTTTTATCTTCAATGGGGGAAAAGGGGGGTGACTTGAACTTTTGTGTTTTTTTGTTTTTCATGTTTTTAAAAACTTTATTTTTTTCATTCATTCTTTATTTTACACTGCCGCACAGTCCAATCGCTTGTGACAGGTCCCGATGAGCTGCAGCACATAGAGACCGGTCACAAATGCGCACTGTGAGTGGTTGGCAGCGCTTGCCAACCACTCACAGGAAGTGATCAGTGATAGCTTCCGAGGTCTCGACAGGACCCCAGGCTGTCACGTGAGCACCGGAGATCTCACAATATTATCGCGGGATCCCCGCCGCGGCAGTTTTGGATCCCGCTGTCAATGAATGACAGTGGGATCTAAGAGGTTAACAGCAGCGATTGGATCCCGGATCCAATAGGTGCTGCAAGCCCAACATCTCAGCTGAAGAGATCAGCAGAGATGTCGGGTGTTTGATGTGAGCACTGCACCGGAGCTCACATCAAACACCAAACCCAACCCTTGACGTTGTATTACGTGAAGGGTCGGGAAGGGGACAAACTTCGGAATTTGTTTTTCACCACTTAGATAAAAGTAAAAGTACACATATTTGATATCTACAATCTCGTACTGACCCGAGGCATCACCGGACTACAGACATGTCACTTTTACCATATAGTGAACACGATGAATATAAAAAAAAACCAAAAAAAACAGCGTACTTGCAATCTTTGGGCAAATTCACCGCATTTGGAATTTTTTCTCGTTTTCCAGTACACTATATAGTAAAATAAATTCTGTCATTCAAATTGTACAAGTCGTTTCCACAAAAAATAGTCCTCATATGTCTTTATTGACGAAAAGATAAAGTTATGGCTCATGGATAATGGGGAGGGAAAAACGAAAGCACAAAAAAAAAGAATGGGCAAGGTTGCGAAGGGTTTAAGTACATTTTTAGATAATTAATTTTACTGTGCACTCCACAAAAGTAATGGAAACATACACAGCAATATATAGTGTACCACAAATGCTGCAACACCAGCAGTGCCCAATCACAACCCAGGCAACCGGCATAACGTTTGGAACGCCTTAACAAAATGAACAAACTATAAAACAATACGGAATGTATTCTCCTACGAACAAAGGCAATCCCACATAAGCATTGGCAGATCAGCATGCTTTTTTCTAGGCAAACCTCTCATACATTTCTGTGCCAGGATTAAAACTGAAATGTACTGCAGCGGTAGAGATTAAAGCAATAGCACAAAGCACGGTTTCTAAGAGGAGAAGGAATATCAGTCTAAAAAGCATGTGTACCTTATCCAACACCTGATACAGACGGTTCCCAATCTGTCTCCAGAAGCAGACCGTTTCATGGAATAAATTAGAACTTTAATGTTTCTATTCTACCCTTGCTGTATGTTACACTTCACCTTAATCCACTTAAGTCATTGCTAAGCAGGAGGTGGAAGCAAAAAGCACATCACAAGGCAAATCTCAAGGCCCCTACAGAGACCGGTCCTGCCGAGTATTGATTAAGTGTCACCAGGACAACTGCACTCAGCAACTGACAGTTAAGGTTGGCATACACTGGAGATTTTGGGTAGACATTTTTTGCCGGCTGCCTGTGGCTTTTCATTACAAGAATGAATGTGACACAAACTAAACGATGGCAGATAATTGTGGTAAAGATGATCTGCCATGTTAGATTGTTTCAGCCTTTGCGGGATGCTGAAGTTGTAAGGTTGTTCATGAAGAGCGACAGATCTGCATACCAGCCATGGAAAGCAGCAGACTTCAATCAGTTGTGTCCAAATTGTAGTTTTCACTTATAGCAATGCTGTCTAAGACAACGACCTTCACGTATCATTCATAAATCACAAGCCGTTCAGAAAAATAATACAAACTCAAGAGTCTTCATTGGTTGATACTTTTAAATAGCTGATTAAAAGATGGCAATAAATAATAGCTTTCAAGACAACTCAGATCTCTTAATCAGGCATCAGTAGAACACAAAATCTGAATAGTCAAATATTAATACACAACAGGACATAGAATAGTGCAGTTATGAGACAAGTGATGTGAAGCAGATCTATCATTATTGGAAGGGGATAAATAGTTGTGGCAGTGAGTATTGGAGTAGTTCACAAATGAGTAGTGTGAATGTTTTCAATACAAATTTTGCTACAATTGAATAGACTCTTGTCCCTAAAAATAACGATTAGACCTTTCTATGTAGAGATCTGTGTGCCAATCACAAGTGTGTCCCTCGGCGAACATGCTCAGATCTGCTATATCCCTGTGAGCAGACACACGTCTGTTCACAACGAATAGCAGGTTCACACTGACACCAGGGTGTGATTTGGATGCCGTGAGAAAGTGCATTTAAGGTCACAGCAAAGCCGCGTCAACTGTGAAGTCGGATGAACCCAACTCTGACGTCACCACATTTACAGTCATAAGTGAGCAGTTCTCATGATAACTACCGGCTGTGGTCACGTTAACTTGATTGTTGGGTTCATCTTAGCTCATAGCTGATGCATCAGCTGAGAACACAGATGAACCAGACTCTGATGTTACCACGATCAATACCGAAGACAGTTTCTCGGTGGTGGGCGCAGTGATACCAGAGTCGGGTTCATCAGAGTTCACAGTTGTTGGGCTCTGCTGTGACCTTGGATGAACTTTGACACCTGGGTGTGATTTGTGTGCCGTGATAGTGTGAGCCTGTTACTTGATGTGAACAAAAATGGTGTCTGCTCACAGCGATGTAGCATAGCTGAGCATGTTCACCAAGGGACAGACTTGTCAATTATTGTAGGAGGGTTTGTTTTTTTGGTTAATAAAGATGGCAACCAGGGATGTCTTGTCTTTTATTCCAATTCAAATATTTTTCTCTATCTTTTTATTAAATGTTTACTAGAAATTCATAATGGGCGGGTCTAACATTGGCCTGAAATTATGAATCTCAACCTTGGTGCAAGCTGGCATTAAATAGCTGGCATCAAGCCCATTATAATCCAGCATGCCAACATAACCATGGCCGCTGGAAGAGCCAGATAAAGCGCCTGAAAATGGCACTATGAAACAATGCGTCATTTTCAGTGGCGGCTGCAGGCTGCAATTTTCAGCATTGGGTACCGAAACACTTGGGCCTTACCACACTGAAAATCTAAGCCCCAAACTGCCTGGGTTTTACATTGGCTGACCATCAAAAATAGGGCGAATTTTACACTTTTCTTAAATAATTTATTTACATACCGTATATACTCGTGTATAAGCCGACCCGTGTATAAGCCGACCCCCCTACTTTTGCCCCCAAAAACTGGGAAAACTTATTGACTCGCGTATAAGCCGAGGGTGGACTCCAGCACAGGTATACAACCCCCAGCAGTGAGGTATACAGCAGCCTCCCCAGTGGTAGTATACAGCAGCAGCCCCAGCGGTAGTATACAGCAGCCCCAGAGGTATATACAGCCCCAGAGGTATATGCAGCCCCAGAGGTATATGCAGCCCCATATGCAGCCCCAGAGGTGTATGCAGCCCCATATGCAGCCCCAGAGGTATATGCAGCCCCATATGCAGCCCAGAGGTATATGCAGCCCCATATGCAGCCCCAGAAGTATATGCAGCCCCATATGTAGCCCCATAGGTATATGCAGCCCCATATGTAGCCCCATATGTATATGCAGCCCCATATGTATATGCAGCCCCATATGCAGCCCCAGGGGTATATGCAGCCCCAGAGGTATATGCAGCCCCAGAGGTATATGCAGCCCCAGAGGTATATGCAGCCCCAGAGGTATATGCAGCAGCCCTAGTGGTGTATACAGCAGCCCCAGTGGTAGTATACAGCAGCCCTTAGGTAGTATACAGCAGCCCCAGGGCTGTATACAGCAGAAGCCCCAGGGCTGTATACAGCAGAAGCCCCAGGGCTGTATACAGCAGAAGCCCCAGGGCTGTATACAGCAGAAGCCCCAGGGCTGTATACAGCAGAAGCCCCAGGGCTGTATACAGCAGAAGCCCCAGGGCTGTATACAGCAGAAGCCCCAGGGCTGTATACAGCAGCAGCCCCAGGGCTGTATACAGCAGAAGCCCCAGGGCTGTATACAGCAGCAGCCCCAGGGCTGTATACAGCAGAAGCCCCAGGGCTGTATACAGCAGAAGCCCCAGGGCTGTATACAGCAGAAGCCCCAGGGCTGTATACAGCAGAAGCCCCAGGGCTGTATACAGCAGAAGCCCCAGGGTTGTATACAGCAGAAGCCCCAGGGCTGTATACAGCCGCAGCCCCAGGGCTGTATACAGCCGCAGCCCCAGGGCTGTATACAGCAGAAGCCCCGGAGGTATACAGGCCCCCCCATCAAGCTCCAGGGCCCCCCCCTTGAGGTCTGAAAAATAAAAAAGAATCAATACTTCACCTGTCCGACGCCTTCTGCCGCTGTGCGATCCCCAGTTCCAAGTGAGATCTCTTCTGACAGGACCTGTGGTGATGTCAGAGGGGCGTTCCCGGGCACTCGCGGTCATGTGATACATATCACATGACCGCGAACAGCCAATCAGCGCTGGGAACGCCCCGGGAACGCCCCCCCTCTGACGTCACCACAGGTCTTCTCACTGAACTCACCTCTCACTGAATGAAGCCCGGGATCGCGTGTCGGCAGCTGCGGACGGCGCGACAGGAGACTGGTAAGTATGATATTCCTTTACAGGACGCCGCTCAATGGGGGGGCCCTGGAGCTTGATGGGGGGGGGCCTGTATACCTCCGGGGCTGCGGCTGTATATATACATATACTCGCGTATAAGCCGAGGGGGGACTTTTTAGCCCAAATTTTGGGCTGAAAAAGTCAGCTTATACGCGAGTATATACGGTAATTAAAAATAAAATAATGGACTTCCCTGTATTTTGACTGCCAGCCAAGATAAAGCCAGGCAGCTGGGGGTGGCAGCCTGTAGCTATCCGCTTTACATGTGCTGAGAATTCAAAATACAGTTAAGCGCTATATAATTTTTTGTATTATTTATTTTTACAGTACTATATAAGTCAAAGGGTGAGGGGCCCAACAGCCAATCACATATGCTGTCAGAGAATGGACGTCTGTAATTGGCTGGATTAACCTGAACACAGCCCATACATTCTAGCATGTACCATGCTAGTATTTACGGGCTGTTTCCAGATTACTCAAACAACCAACAGACACCAACTCTCTGTGATAGCTTCTGTGCCTGACTGTTCCGTTCCACAGCACTGAATACCCAGGAAGTTAATGAGCTGCCCCAGAAGTCCAAGCGGGCAGAAGCTGGTAAGTATGCTTATGTTTAATCACCATCTTCTTTCTTTTTACAACCCCCAACTCATAACTTTAAAGTCTGAATTGGGGTTCGGACTCAAGTTCGAGTCACATTTGGCCCTGAATTTGAACTTTAAAAAAAGTCCAGTCGAGTCTGCCGATCTCGAACAATGGCAGGTTCGCCCATCACTACAGATGAAAACTATGAGTTCTATTTTGATCCATTAAAAATGGATCAATCATTTTAAGAAAAAAAATAACAGCATGGTAATTAGAAAAAAACTGCTAAGTCACAAATATTCAGCAGTTTCAAAACAGTTCCAACATCTAGCAAAGTAAGGGGCCTTTCACACTTGCGGTTTTTTCCTGATTTGGAAGATCAGGAAAACACCTGATTCTCACAGGATTCATTTTTTTTGCCCATTCTCTTTAATGATTTCAGGACAAAACATGAAGCAACAAGATTCTACCTGACAAAATTAAAGTGAATGTTCAAAATACTGTAAGAATCGGGTTTTGCCTGATCTTCCAAATCAGGAAAAAGCCGCAAGTGTGCAAGGCCCCTAATTCCCAAGCTCTTTATCAATGGGGAACTCCTGGAGAAATACAACTCCTCCTGGAGACTCCCTACTTCCCTATTGCCTAGTTTGAAAAGGAACGAATATTGTAATGGCATGTTCTGGGAACGTCTCTGTTACATATGCTCAGCTACTGTTTTATTGGTTCTTAACAGAAAGGTCTGCCTTTTCCCCGATACGTTTGGAAAGTACGGAAATATTAGCATGTGTTCCCACTGAGCAGGATGTTTTCTGTTCTTTTTCAGAATGTGAAAGATAATCGTAAGTGATAATAATCACAATTTTTCTACAATTTCTCACCCACACACAATTACCTGCTGTCAACAAGTCAAACAATAAACACAGTACACTGCACAAAAAGGTTTAGATGGGCACTGGTATAACTACATTCCCATAAGTCCTGTGACTGTAAAAATCATATTATGATCTTTATTTTTCACAAGACTTAAAGGGGAAATCCAGCGGGAGAAAACTTTTTAGTACAGTTCGTGCCCTCCTACATGATGAAGCAGAGCTGCAGTTCTAGGATCTATAGATCTCTTATAAATTGATAAAACCATACCTGTTCCTCAGCTGTGACCCCTCTCTCATGGGTCAGAGAATTTTCAGCCTGGCAGTTTCATGTAAATCAAAAAGTAGGAAGTGTGTCAGGGGCATGGACCCTGGGGGCTCAAGAATCAGCCTACATTCCAGCCTGCTTACACTTCTGTATAGGGAGGGAGCATGGAAGCCGACCCCATAATCACACTGCAATCCAGCCCCTGAGATACCATCCTATGTAACATGGGGGTCCAGGCTTGAAATAGCAATCATGTCACCAAGCAGATACAAATACATGCTGTGATTTTCTGCTGTATGATGATACATAATGTGTATTGTTATTGTGAGGCTGGAGCAGAGGCAATTCATTACATTGATCGATTCAGCTTTGCATGGTCTCCCCTCCCCCATAGGAACATTGTTGCTTCCTGTCCCCTGAAATTTTAATGGATCATCATCATCATCATAATCACTCCTCACTGGAATGTAGGCTGATCCTGCAGCTCCCAGCATCCACGCCCCGACACACCTCCTGCTTTTTGCTCTAATATGAAGCTCCCAGCGCTGGACGA
This sequence comes from Allobates femoralis, assembly GCA_033576535.1. NCBI lineage: Eukaryota > Metazoa > Chordata > Amphibia > Anura > Aromobatidae > Allobates > Allobates femoralis. The sequence goes on from JARQOC010000003.1 coordinate 562,220,723, forward strand.
CGACAGGGGAGGGAAAAGGAGTCCCTGATACTAAGGGCAAAAAGGGGGATGGTGACCCTAAAACAACTAGAGCTGACACCTGGCTCCCCTAAGGTCCCTATACAGTTTCCGCAACTGTCGCCGCCAGGATACCTATTCCCTGACTGTCCCCGGACTACCACTACACAGGGATCAGAGTGGGTGATCACTAGTGCGCCCAGCTAGCAACTAGAGAAACACACAAGGGAAACAAAGAGGGAAGAGATAGCTTGAGCAGATCCAAGCAGCAAACCAGCAGACTCCAGGAAACACTGCTTTGAGCTAAGATGCAATCAGGAACACCTGAACAGCTATCACCAGCAGTGGGAGTCAAGGGAAATATACAGGCAGCTCAAGGTAAGGAATTAGTTGGGTCCTAGCACCACCAGCTTTAACTAAAAAGGGAATGCCTCTTAAAGCGACAGAGACATTTTCTTAGGATTTTGACTGTTTGGCCAAACGCTGGTACCTTCTGCGAAGGGCCTCTACAGTCTCATCCGTGCCTCCTGACCCATCCGTGACACTATCATGCTGAAAATTATGGGTTCCCTGAGTTGGGGGCCAGAGCAGAGGAGCAGGTATGATTTTATTGAATTATAAGCCATTTATAGATCCTAGAATCGCAGTATACAGCTCTGCTTCCTCATGTAGGTGGGCAGGAACTGTACTAAAAAGTTTTCTCTCACTGGAGTTCTCCTTTAAGGCCCCCCCATGCAGATTACACTAAATGTCAGCTGAACCCCACCAATTGGGACAGCTTTGGCAGAAGGTCTAATGTGTATGTGGTCACCGGCCGACTGATGGTTAGGAAAGTTGTTGATCAAGAATGTCATATTTGGGACTACCAATCACAGTTTTGTCCCTGAATAAAGCAACCAGTCAACATATCCATTGGCAGATTTCTCAAGGACAACACTGAAATGCATAGCCAAACAAACAGGAGGCGTGCCTGGAGCTCAAGAAGAATGGACGCTGCATGCTGAGGTCTCCTCCTCACGACTGGAATCCATCGAGCATCAGACCTCCTAACAGCCATCCAACCATGAATCCAATAGGGAATCACCTACTTATTCCCCCAGAATGAATGAGCTTGTCTCAACTTTACCAACCCGATAAACTTGGCCTGGAAGCCCCTGTGACTCTTCTCCCTCATGGCGCTCCCTTGCCATCTCTCCCATCCCCTCTAAATAGACTCATCTAACATTTCTCCCTCAGCCTGATACTTCCCCATGACCCATTCCGCTCCTGCGACACCTCCATCCAGGACCCTGCTGCTGTCGGCCTCTTCTGAGCGGCATTCGACTGCTCAAACCTCTGCAGCCTGACTGGCTGCTAGCAGACCCGCCGTCATCATCATCTCCAGGCAGCGCCTAACTTCCGGACCGCCGCGGTCTAGCTAGCCACCGCGGACCCGCTGCCGTCAGCCTCTTCTGAGCGGCACTTGACTGCTCAGGCCTCTGCAGTCTCGACTAGCTGCTGGCAGACCCCCCGCCATCAATCACCTCCAGGCATCGCCTACTGTCCGTACCGCCACGGTCTGACTGGCCTCCGGCAGACCCCCCTGCCTTAGCCTCCTCCGTGCGGAGCTGACTACCAGGGTCACCGCAGTTTGACAGTTTGCTGTGGAAGTGACGGCCTGTTAAATCAGGAGGGAAGGAGCGAGCGAATATCACCGCTCCAAGCCTGTAGCACGCGCCTAGCTGGGGAGAAAACAGAAGCACCTCTCCTGCAACCGCTTTCAACCGGAAAAGAATAAATCCGGCAACCAGAGGTGACAACGCGCTCCTCATCCACTCACTGCAGCTCACGCTGAATTCCAGACTTGCTCTGAGACCGGGAAGCCTCATACCTGAAAGCCGCAGAGCCCACAGAGCACCTGAACTATTCCATCTTCTAGTAATCTAGTTGATCTCACAGAAATCTCTACAAAACTACAGATCACAGCATTTATCTGAGAAATCCAGGACTTCAAAACTCTGATACAAGTCTACCCTTGAGCTGTCTGGTATTTATGTGAATTACATCTGTTTATCTACTCTGTTGACAATCTTCCTTGTTCTACCCTTTCTCCTCTTTCACTCTTTTCTATATAACCCTCTCTCTCTCTCTCTAACTAAATCTCCTAACTAAAAGTGATGTACGGGGACGACGGAGCTGATTACTCTGAGGTCCATCGGATATACAAATTCCAACACCTCCTAAAACAATCTTTCTTCTCTCATTCACCCTAATTACCACCCCTACTTCCCCCCCCCCTTTACCTCTATTCTTTTAATCAATACCTAATCCTTATCACTGATTAAAAAAAAAAAAAAAAAAAAGTCGTTTTCAAATCTATCTCAAACCTTTCCCCTCTCCTTTATATCTCCATCTCCTTCATCCCTGTCCTCTAACATGTGTATATTATGATATATTCCCAATGCGTTTTTTGTTTAGCTTATGTAGATTGCACTACCGAGATAACCTACACATTGTAACGATCTTATTTTTGCATTATCCTTACTAAGCTTGCTGATAACTGTTTTTAGCTATACATTGGTTTCTCACCATTAGAATTTCCGAACTTCACGTATTTCCCTTACAGGCATCCAGACCTAGACATACCATTCTTGTACCCCCAGTCACCACTAATTCTCCTCCTAGGAGACCAGTTATCTTACGATAATGCCAACCACAAAGAACAAAAACTCTAAAGGAAAAATAGAATCTGAGGGTCAAGATATGGAGACAAAATCAGGGAACATAGCGAGACGAGACAGATCGAGATCTCCTAACACTTCCGGACACTCTGACCACTAGTCTGACTCTACTGACAATAATCTAGATGAAACAACTTCACTAGATATCTCCCAGAGAACAGGTAAAAGAAAGGAACTCGACCTGACTACATCAACCAGACCTAAATCAAATGTTTTTGTTTCCAACTCTGTTTCGTAGTACTGTTTGTAATGTCTTACACCCTGTAAACACCCCCATATAACCCAATAAAAATATTTGAAACACATAGCCAAACAAACACTCCCGTGTACATGAGTGTCAGCTGAAATGTCGTTCAAAACATCATTTAGCTGACAGTCATTCAATGTGTATAGGAAGCCTTATGAAAAGATGAATAAAAAACAAATATGCTTTTGAGCTAGCCTTATATATCAGATGGACGCTGGACGAGTAGCGGTTGCTTGAGTGCAATCACTACCGATCACATTACTCTCAACCAAGCCATACGCCTATGTCTAGCCTTGGGAACAAAGAGAATTAGGAACTGAAGTTGAATATTCCTGATCTAGCAGGGTAGAGTCTATAGGCCACCATAAACAGATGGTCAGCCAGTTCTGTAACCAGTAATGTGTTTGATCAACTTGCAATCGGTGTGCAGTCAAGTTTGGGTAGCAGAAGCTTTGCATTTTTAATTAGTCATTTATTAATTTTGATTAATTAAATCAGATTCAGCACAACGATGAATAATTGGTCTATTGCAGAGGTCCCCAACTCCTAGGCCTCGTGGGCCACCAACAGTGCAGGATTTCAGGATTTCCTTACTATTGCACAGGTGTTAATGTGATCAAATGCACAGGTAATGATTCCAACCCCTGTGCAGTACTAAGGAGATCCTGAAAACATGCACTGTTGGCGGCCCTCGAGGCCTGGAGTTGGGGACCCCTGGTCTATTGTTTTGCCATACAAGTAAAAAAAAAAATGGACATCTGACTGAGGCCTCTGAGGTGTATTCATTCTTGTCCCATTCACCTTAACGTGAATATTAAAAATCCAAAACACCATTCACATGAATGCCATTGATTCTTAGGCTTTGTTCACATTGTGTTTCAGCCTACTCTCAGAGGCTTTACGGGGCTTGCATACAAAGCCCTGATAAATAGGATTTGAATGTTTGCCCTCATGGGGCCATTGACTTTAATTATGCACTATATGCTCTGTCAGACATTTTAAAAAGTATTCATGTATGTCAGGCAGGCAAAAAAACATTAAAAAAAAAACCTCAAACACTGTCGACTGTATTTTGGTGTCTGCCTGAAATAGGTGTATACTGACTGTACTATGATGGCTGACAGAGTAGACTGACTGTTTGCATCAATAAAGGCAATGGCCTTATCAGAGCAAATGTCCAATTCCAAGTTTTAAGGCCTTCAAACATAAGCCCCAAAAGAGCCACCAATGACTGGTTAAAGCGTGATTTTAATCCAGGCTCAATCACAGAATTTTCTCAGTTGCAGCAAATCTCGTGCACATATATCCACACTAGATGTGGGCCTGATGCTACCGCATCAGGAGGGCGGTGATATCACGATGAGGGTGGGCTATGTGATACTGGGAGCAGCACCTGTCTCTAACCCCCTCCCCCATGCGCTCTCCCCTTCTGTGCTGTCTTTCCTGGGCTCTCTCCTTTGACCTGCACCCCCCTCTTGCTCTGTCTCTGTGCCCCCCTCGTGCTTCTTCTCTGTGTCCCCATGTGGCGTGTGCTCCACTGTGGAAAGTATAGAGGGACAGTTGAACACAAATGAGAGGAAGTACCTTTGGCTCCGTCTCATTATGGTAGGCTCTATAGCAGCAATGGAGGAGGTGGCAGCGACTGAGGAGGCGATGGCTGTGGACTGAGGAGAGGACCCAGGGAAGAGCAACAGCATGCAGCCTGTATACTCATGCCACCTTGTGCTGTCTCCCTGCTCCTTAGCTCTGTCTCTGTGCACCTCTTGAGCTCTGTCTCTCGCACCTCCTTGAGCTCTGTCTCTCTGCACCTCCTTGGCCCTGTCTCTGCACCTCATTGTGCTCTGTCTCTCTGCACCTCATGTGCTTGTCTCTCTGCACCCCATGTGCTCTGTCTCTGCACCTCATTGTGCCTGCTCTCTGCACCTCATTTGCTCTGCCTCTCTGCACCTCATTGTGCTCTGCCTCTCTGCACCTCATTGTGCTCTGCCTCTCTGCACCTCATTGTGCTCTGTCTCTCTGCACCTCTTGTGCTCTGTCTATCTGCACCTCATGTGCCTGTCTATCTGCACCTCATTGTGCTCTGTCTGTCCTGTGCGTTCCACTGTGGAGCGTATAGAGAGACATTTCCTCCTCTATGTGTTCCACAGTGGAACGCTCATGCGAGGAAGTACCTTGTACATTGTCTCAGTGTGGCGGGCTCTACAGAGATGACGGAGGAGAAGGCGGTGGTGGTGGACTGAGGAGCAGACCCGGGGAAGAGCAACAGTACTATCTGGAGGTGAGGATATGGGCGGGCTCATGGTGACATCAGTGGGAGGTGGGTTCTGTGAAGCTAGGGGCGGCAGACTCATTTATTGTTAGTACAGTACTGCGGGGATGTGAGGATTGGCATTTGGGCTCCTGGTGATGTCAGTGGGGGGTGGGCTCTGTGGTGCTGGGGGCGGGGAGGTGGACTTATTTATCGTTAGTACAGTTATGCGCGGACGTGAGGATGGCGCGGGCTCATGGTGACGTCAGTGGGGTCAGGCTTTGTGCTGCTGGGGGTGGAATGGGCCCTCTTTCATTAGTACTGCTGGGACCGTGGCAGCAGCTACGGAGGAAGAGGAAGCGACGACCTAGGAGAGGAGGTGGCGATGGACTGAGGAGCGGAACCCGGACCTGGGGGTGAGGCATGTGGCCAGCATATTAGCATATAACTTGGGTGCCAACATGGCAGGCGGGTTTTTTTTTCTGTTTCAGGAGGACCAAACAGGCATTGGTCACTTGGACCAATCAGGAGGCAAATAAAACGTGACATCTCGACACTTCCGGTCCCAAGGCAATTATGTATGAAGATTGGGTTTACAACCTCATGCACAAAGCCTAACCGTTTAAGAAAAAACCAGAACTCATACTGTAATTGCCCGTATGATTACCTTTTCTTATTTTTATTTTAAAAACAATGCAGAAAATTCAAGTTGAGTGTATATTATGTATATAAATGTTCTGGAGCATCCTAGCATGGTTTATCATCAAGTAACAACTGCAGAAATCTCCAGTGTCATAATGTAGGTAAAACTGAAAACAATATTTGCATCTCAGGCTTTCTATTTCTGTCTATCCAGCAGTACAGACAGTGCAGCTGTCGATTGCATACACTACACAGCCCAGAATTACAGCACATAGGAAGTGGATACATCTAGCAGGTATATTACACCATGACAGTGTCACATAGAACTTCCTGAAGTCAAAATGTGAAGGTTGGTGTAAGGCGGCCGTCACATGGTTCAATTTCTTGAACGATATCGTTTAAGCGATCTGCTTTTTGATCGCTTAAGTGATATCGTTTGTGCATCGCTACGTGCGATCAAGCGATTTTAAAATGTAAAATCGCTTGATCGTGACATCGCAGATATGAATGCCGGAGCTCATATCAAGCGATAAACGCTTGTTCAATCTACTTCATCGTGGTGTGTGACACCACGATGAACGATCTCCCAGCAGCAGAGCCTATGCTGGGAGATGGTATCTATGGTAAACGTCGGGTTACTAAGCGCCGCGCGGCGCCTAGTAACCCAATGTGTACCACAGTTACCAGCGATCTCGCAGGCCCACATCGCTGGTGAGTCTGCATGTGTGACAGCTCACCAGCGATGTGAGCGATATTGTTAGCGATCGCGCGTGCACGTGATCGCTTACAATATCGCACACGATATTGTAGCGTGTGACGGCCGCCTAACAGAGGGCGTGTGCTCTCTTTCAACACCAGATTTCGAGGAGTGTAGGAGGGATGATTGCTCACTATCGGTTATGTTATGTAAATTGTCAGAGTCTTCTTTCTTTAAAGCTTGGAGAAACTGGATAATTAAAAATTCAAAAAGTCAGGTGAAAAATTATAGCCTCTGTAGTCACTGAGAAAATCTAACACATTTATTACCAGAGACACACTTTCTATTGAAGTTGTAGCTATACACTACAAATGTTTAAAGTGATTTCAATTGGTGAGACAGCAGATAACTAGATGGTAGTTCAGTTCCTTTCAGACAAGTGACAGACCTCATCATTTGAGTGACATGTCAAAAGAGAGTTGCCAGCTGGGATTAGTCTATAGGGAAAAGAAAGTCTGTTTTTGTAGAAAGATCACTTAGGGCCAGCCTGTGAGAGACGGACCGCAGGTCTAAGGAGCAGCAGTGCCAATTGCTATGAATGACTAGTGACAGGAGAGGTGGGCTTCCTGAGAGAGCAAGGTAGTGAAGGCTGAGTAGTGCTGGCGAGGACACTATCTTCTGTTTAATAAGGGGTTGGACCCAGCGGAACGGGATGTTGCTCCAGCGATGGTTGGGGACACAGTCTCTGTCTGAGAGGACGGGAGTGTAGCTGTAGGCTGAGAAAGCGGAAAGAGACTCCCAAGTTATTACGCTCCTAAAACTGGGGATGTGGCTACTGAAGTGATCATTTTGTGCAGCAGTTTAGGAAGAAGAGAATAGCCGTGAAGTGTATTGTATCTTCTGATAGAAAAAGAAAAGTGAATGTACCAAAGTTCTTTTATATGCAATGGAGTGCCACCTGATTTGTGTGTGACAGACCCGCTGAAGAGCTCAAATTAATATAAGGGTATGTGCCCACAGGACGTTTTTGCTGCATTTTTGCTGCGTTTTCTGCATGCAGTTTACCATTTGTTTTATGGTAATGTATGGTAATTTGTTCCTGCGGTTGGGTTTCCTTGCAAAACCAATGCAAACGCTGTGCCCAAAGATTGGTTTTGCAAGTGTCAAGAAGTTTCAAATCCCTCCGACTTTGCTGCGAATGGAAAAGAATGATCATGTTCTATTATTCCAGCGTTTTTGCTGTTGTGAATGGCAAAAATGCTGGAAATATACAGCATCAAAAATGCAGCAAAAACACAGTAAAAATGTGCAAAAAACAATACAAATGCAGGACCTGAATGCAGCAAATCTCCAGGGAAGGACTCCTGGATCCTTGAAAGCAGTACATGTTTTGCTGCGTTCAGGAATGCTGGAAAAGAATCCTGTGGGCACATACCCTAAAGAGTGGCAGGACACATTACTAAGGACAATACTCACCAATGGCTACCACGTCCCCGGCCACCCTTTACAGACCAGAGCAACACTGGTGAATCAACAACACAAAGTCCATGTTCATCTAAATACTGTCACGCATCTGGACAAAACAGGACTATCGCCTATACATGTAGGTGTTATAATGGAAATCATTTTGAACATTTGTCATGTATGAATAAAATCTGGACAGTGTGTCTTTTCATGTTAAAAAGTATGTTTATGTTGTCCTGATCAGGCCTGTGGAGTCAGTAAGCCAAACCTCTGACTCCTCAATTCTCTGACTCCGACTCCTTCATACATGGCTCATGTTTAAATGATAAATTTATTGTAGCACAATGTGAGCATCAGGCTTTTAATCATCATGATACAATAACCAAGCTATTTAGATATAACATAATAATAATATTCAGCACATATTGCACTGAACTACTATAACCATTTATTAAATATTTTAGGAGCCAGACATCGACTCTACAGCCCTGGTCCTAATAATGAATATCAAGGCTAAAATTTTGCATCACCTTTTTCAGAGTATAATACAAAATAATATTGTTGTACCGTGCTAGCCAGAAAAATCGATGTAAATACTTACCGTATATACTCGCGTATAAGCAGAGTTTTTCAAGCCCAAAATTTGGGCTGAAAAGTCCCCCCTCGGCTTATACGCGAGTATACCGAACCAGACGGCCCCCCCCGGAGGTATACAGGCCCCCACCATCAAGGTCCAGGGCCACCCCCATTGCGCGGCAAACCTGTAAAGTAAAATCATACTTATCAGTGTCCTGTCGCGCTGTCCCCGCTGCCGACATCACGATCCCGGGCTTCATTCCGCGTCTTCCGCCTTCCTGTGGTCGCGGGCAATGACGTCATTGCCCGCGACCACAGGAAGCCGGAAGACGCGGAATGAAGCCCAGGATCGTGATGTCGGCAGCGGGGACAGCGCGACAGGACACTGATAAGTATGATTTTACTTTACAGGTTTGCCGCGCAAGGGGGGGGGGGACCCTGGACCTTGATGGGGGGGCCTGTATACCTCCGGGGCTGCTGCTGTATACAGCCCTGGGGCTGCTGCTGTATACAGCCCTGGGGCTGCTGCTGTATACAGCCCTGGGGCTGCTGCTGTATACACCCCTGGGGCTG
>JARQOC010000003.1:562229986-562328842 GCA_033576535.1 Allobates femoralis
AGTGGATGAATTCCAGCGCCACCTTTAGGTAGCTCCTCAAAGTCATAGTTGCTTTCTGACAAGCCTTTAAATTTTACTATGTAATGAGATATAGAAATTGGTTGCGCCACGCTGCTTTATCTTTTATGTCCACCCTCTGTTAAGTCACCGTTACACTCACCTTTTCCTGTTGTGCTGTCCGCACAACAAGGGGGCTCACGTAGTGAGTGCACGGGGTCTCTCTCTGTATGGTGTGGATTTCTTTCCCTTTTTCCTCGGTGTCCGCCTGTGTAATTGCACGTGATCCCTCACGTGTTTTCCTCTCCTCTGTTAGGTTTGTCTTCTCCTCCGGAGCTGCTCCACCCCTCTCCTCGAAGGGAGATGGATGTGCAGGCAATAGAATAAAGCGATGTTTGGGTGAGCGCTGGGATATGAAGACAGCCACACTTCAACAAGTATTTTACCTGTAAGTTTATTGTTCAATTCACACTAGGTCCTCTCCCACAACATGTTTCGACGCTCTGGGCGTCTTCCTCAAGTGGATATCCACTTGAGGAAGACGCCCTGAGCGTCGAAACATGTTGTGGGAGAGGACCTAGTGTGAATTGAACAATAAACTTACAGGTAAAATACTTGTTGAAGTGTGGCTGTCTTCATATCCCAGCGCTCACCCAAACATCGCTTTATTCTATTGCCTTTAAATTTGACTAGGGATTTGTGCCAGATCAGAACCCCAAACTACAGGCACTACGTTTCGGGGTAACTGCCCCTCATCAGTGTAGTGTGTGGGATATTCTGACCCTACATGTAGCCTCTTGTCAAGATGTTATGTTTTTAAATAAACTTGTTTCGTTTTTAATACTTTCTGGTATTTGGTGCTAACTTTGACAAAACTGTATTGACACAGTAATGTTCGGGTTACATACGTTTTTAATGTTTATCAAGCTACAGAAATGCACCAAAAACACATGCGTTTTTTTTACCTGCAATTTTTCTGTATCTAATACAAGTCTACGAGGAAAACCTGCACATAAAACTCAGTGTACTCACAAGAGAATTCACGTGTTGCAGATTTGAAAAATGCACTGCTGGTCAATTTACGGAGCATAAAAGAAAGAAAAGAGGGAATAGGATTTTGCAAATCTCATACCCTGTGCTGGAACTGCTATACACTATCTTTTTTTTTTTTTTTTTTTTTTTGCACGGAAAATTTGCAGCATCAAAAATTCATAATGAGAACTTAACCTAAATCTTAAACAAAAGAGGAAAAAAATATAGGGAGCAATAATACACCTTAGATAAGACGTCCAAGCTCGTAAAATTTTGTTGCAATGCCCTAGTTAGAGTTAAGCCAGTATTCAGCTTATTTGAGTGGCCAACACGTAATGGGGTTTTTGACTACTTGGACACCCCCTTCTCAATCCTTATGTTTCCCTCCCAGTTAAAAAAATATTAACACTTATACTCGCCACCAGTACCATTCCAGCAACGTTGGCAGTACTTTCCCTGCATGAGATTGTTACGTCACGCATTCCCTGCAACCAATATGCGGCTGCTTCACTCTTCCCTCCTTCAGACAAATCACTTGTATGTGGAGCACGGCTGCTGTTTCACTTCTTCCACATGTATATGATACATCCGAAGGAAGAGCGTAGCACTGATTGGATGCAGGGACCTTGTCAAGTAATAATCTCATGCAGGAGAGGCACTGCCATTACTGCTGTAATGGCACCAGCACCATAAGTAAGTATGTGCTATTTTACAAGTGGGGAACATATATGGATTTAGAAGGGGTTGTCGGAGTAGTGCACAACAGTTTTAAGGCCTTGTTAACGCAGAGCGTTTTTGATCTGTTTTTTTGCATGAAAAACTGATTACTTCCTGTGATGCCCAGCAAAGTCAATGAGTTTTCAGAAATGCTGTTTCGGCACTGCATTTTCTTACTGGTCTGTTTTTAGGGCAGAAAACTCATCCATTAAAAGAATAAGCATGTCAATTAGTGATCAGTTTTCTTCTTTGACTCCATTTGTAATGAAAAAAAAAAAGCAGCAAAAACGCGTTACGTTTTGGGTCCGTTTTTTTTCCCCTAAAAGTGGATCCAGTTTTGCTGCTGAAACTATTACGAAACTGCAGTATAAAAAAAGGATCAAAAACGCAACATGTGCGCATGGTCTAAGAATGAATGCTTCATGTCACATATGTTATGGTATAACTATTTTACTTTATTACTCTTTCTATAGCCATAACAGATAACTTTCTGGTATATCTATATATTTATATTACATGCAGAACTGCTCAACGATGACTCCATTATGTGAGAAAGTTATCTCAATTTTGCCATCATGGAGAAAACAAAACGGCCCCAACCAATTGCTTTCCTTTCGGGACTTTGTCTACGATATTCAAGAGCAACTCAACCCATTGGCCACAGAGGATGATGTCAGAAATCTAACACAACAACTTCACAGCATGGGAGAGGCAAGTAATTCTCCTCCTCCATTGTTAACTGTACATACAAAGCAGGATCTTGAAGGGAATCTGTCAGTAGGATCAACCCTCCTAAAGCGTCTATTTGGGCATGTACCTAGAAATAGAAATATGAGAGACAAAAAAGCGCATAGGGTCTTATCTCGTAGCTGAAGGGGGCAGTTGCCTGTTGAAATTTGCTCACCTGATCAGGTTGTGTGAACCCACAACCAGTATTTACACTCATAGAATAGCTTCAGCTGGAAACCACACTCCCACATGCAGCGTGGCATACAACTGGAAAAACAGGACAAAGTACTGGTTATCCACGCTGCTGAAAGGAAGAACCAGGGCCCAAGAAGTCTGGTGCAGTGTTGTTTCTTTATTGCGATGCGTTTCGGAGTAACCTCTGCTCCTTCCCTGAAAGAAACGCATCAGGATAAATAAACACCATTGCACCAGACTTCTTGGGTCCTGGTTCTTCCTTTAAGCAGCACGGACCACCAGCACTTTGTCCTGTTTTTTCCTATTTGGGCATGTAGGTCATAGAGAGTTGGATAAAATGATACTTGATATTTATGATCTCTTCATCACTTATTGCATGATAATCATGATAAGTGTGTCCGTTCTGCTTCAAAGTCTTATTCCAGAGAAATCCACATTTTTTTTTCTTAACATATAAATGAGGTGTTGAATTCTATGGGCTAGACACTGATTTCCTTAGAATTTGCGTCCAGAGCATATTTTAACCCCTTCCAGACCCTTGGCCCACCCCCTGGGCCATGGAATGATCGGGCTCCTGCAGGTCGAGTGTGGGTGTCACTGACCTGTCACTCGGCCTGCAGGTACATGGGGAGTTGTACAACACCCCAGGGGGAGTCGATTTGCCCCCACCCCCACCCCCCCGGCTACAGGCGCGGTGATTGGCACTCAAAAGTGAAAGTGAAAATCACCGCGCCTGTAATGCTTCCCTGTCTGCCGCTGCTATCCCTACCCTCCAATCTTCTCCCCTGTCATCCTCTAACTGTCCCCCTGCCCCCCACCTCTCTTTCCTGCCCCCTCTTCATCTTTCTTACCCCCCCGCTTCCTTTTCCTGCCGCCTGCTTCCTGTCCCTGCCGCCCGCCTCCTCCTGCCTGCCCCCGCTTCCTCCTGCCTGCCCCCGCTTCCTCCTAAGTGCCCCCCTACTTTTCCTGCCACCCCCCCCCTCTTCCCCCTTCCTGCCCCCCGATCACCGGAGCGGCGATCGCCTCTCCCACTCACCCCTCCGGCGGCCGCTCTGTCTCCACTGCGTCCCGCTCCTCCTCCTCCTCTTCACCGCCTCCGGATCTGACAGCTGTGTGCTGGAGCTGCCAGATCACTTTCTACAGCTAGATCCTGATGATCTAGCTGCAGGAAGTGATCTGACAGCTCCAGCACAGTGATCCACAGTGACCATTATGTGATCACTGTGGATCACTGTGCTGGATCTGTCAGATCACTTTCTACAGCTGGATCCTGAGGATCTAGCTGCAGGAAGTGGTCTGACAGCTCCAGCACAGTGATCCACAGTGACCATTATGTGATCACTGTGGATCACTGTGCTGGATCTCTCAGATCACTTTCTACAGCTGGATCCTGAGGATCTAGCTGCAGGAAATGATCTGACAGCTCCAGCACAGTGACCCACAGTGACCATTATGTGATCACTGTGCTGGAGCTGTCAGATCACTTTCTGCAGCTGGATCCTGGGGATCGAGCTGCAGAAAGCAATCTGACAGCCCGGGCGCACTGATGCACATAGTGGGTCTCTGCGCCCGGGCTCTTTGATCGCTGCTCTACAGCCCGATCTCCCTGCATGGGCATCGAGCTGCAGAAAGTGATCTGACACCCCGGGCGCAGTGACCCACTATGTGCATCACATGTGCCTGGGCTGCCAGATCGCTTTCCGCAACTCGATCCCCATGCAGGGGGATCGAGCTGCAGAAAGCAATCTGACAGCCTGGGCGCAGTGATGCACATAGTGGGTCACTGTGCCCAGGCTCTTAGATCGCTGCTCTGAAGCCCGATCTCCCTGCATGGGCATCGAGCTGCAGAAAGCGATCTGACAGCCCGGACGCAGTGATGCACATAGTGGGTCAATGCGCCTGTGCTGCCAGATTGCTTTCCGCAGCTCGATCCCCATGCATGGGGATCGAGCTGCGGAAAGCGATCTGGCAGCCCAGGCGCAGTGATGCACATAGTGGGTCACTGCACCCGGGGTGTCAGATCACTTTCTGCAGCTCGATCACCATGCTGGCGGATTGGGCTCCAGAGTAGCGATCTGAAAGCAAAGGCGATCGAGCGGCGTGGGACCTTCGTTGTGGACTACGTCGGAGACAATCGAACGTCGTGGGACCTTCATTATGGACTACGTCAGAGCGATCGGGCGTCGTGGGACCTTCGTTGTGGACTACGTCGGATCTTTTTATAATAAAGATGGAGTCCGAATTGTGTCTGTGTTTTTTTCCAAATAAAAAGATTTTTCTCTGTGTGTATTTATTGACTATTTACCGTACTAGAGATTCCTAATGGCGGATCTAACATTGGCCCTATATTATGAATCTCGGGCTTAGTGCCAGCTGCGAATAAAAAGCTGGCATTAACCCCTTTATTACCCAGTTAGCCACTGGCACCAGGGCAACTGGAAAAGTGTGGGTATAGCACCAGAAAATGGTGCTTCAATGAATGCGCCATTTTCTGGGGTGGCTGCGGGCTGCAATTCGCACCAGGGGGGGCCCAGAACGCTTGGGCCTCTCTATGCTGAGGATTCCATCCCCCAGCTGCCTAGTTGTACCTGGCTGGACCAAAAATATGGCGGACCCCACGTAATTTTTTTTCTAGAATTAGTTCTAGAAATTTAAAAAAAAAAAGGGCTTCGCTGTATTTTTGGTTCCAGCCAGGTATGACGAGGCAGCTGGGGGCTGGTGGCAGTCCGTAGCTGCCAAGTTGTACCTGGCTGGACCAAAAATATGGCGGAGCCCTATGTCATTTTTTTTCTAGAAATAATTCTAGAAATAAAAAAAAAATAGGCTTCGCTGTATTTTTGGTTCCAGCCAGGTACAATGAGGCAGCTGGGGGCTGGTGGCAGTCCGTAGCTGCCAAGTTGTACCTGGCTGGACCAAAAATATGGCAGAGCCCCATGTCTTTTTTTTTTTTAAATTCTACAAATAAAATGACATGGAGCTTTGCCCTATTTTTGGTTGCCAGCCAGGTACAACTTAGAAGCTAGGGGGCTGGAATCCTCAGCATGGAGAGACCCAAATGTATTGGGTCCCCTATGCTGCGAATTGTAACTACTAGACTAGTATGTTTTTTCACAAAAAGTTTCTTTATTCATTTATACGTCTCAATTTGTGAAGCACATGGGGGTTCAAAGTGCTCACTGTGCATCCAGATATGTTCCCTGGGGGGTCTAGTTTCCAAAATGGGGTCACTTGTGGGGGATCTCAAATGTTTAGGCACACAGGGGCTCTCCATACGCGACCTGGTGTCCGCTAACAATTCCAATTGTTGGCAAACACCAGGTTGCGTATGGAGAGCCCCTGTGTGCCTAAACATTGAAGCTCCCCCACAAGTGACCCCATTTTGGAAACTAGACCCCCAAGGAACCTATCTAAATGCATAGTGAGCACATTGAATCCCCAGGTGCTTCACAAACTGAGCCATAATAAGGTAAAAATACTTTTTTTTCACACAAATTTTCTTTTTTAATTTGTACGGATCAATTTGTGAAGCACCTGGGGGTTCAAAGTGCTAACTATGCATCTAGATATGTTCCCTGGGGGGTCTAGTTTCCAAAATGGGGTCACTTGTGGGGGAGCTCAAATGTTTAGGCACACAGGGGCTCTCCATACGTGACCTGGTGTCCGCTAACAATTCCAATTGTTGGCAAACACCAGGTTGTGTATGGAGAGCCCCTGTGTGCCTAAACATTGGAGCTCCCCCACAAGTGACCCTATTTTGGAAACTAGACCCCCAAGAAACCTATCTAGATGCATAGTGAGCACTTTGAATCCCCAGGTGCTTCACAAACTGATCCGTAATAAGGTAAAAATACTTTTTTTTCACACAAATTTTCTTTTTTAATTGGTACGGATCAATTTGTGAAGCACCTAGGGGTTCAAAGGGCTCACTATGCATCTAGATATGTTCCCTGGGGGGTCTAGTTTCCAAAATGGGGTCACTTGTGGGGAGCCCCAATGTTTAGGCACACAGGAGCTCTCCAAATGCGACATGGTGTCTGCTAACAATTTGAGCTGATTTTCCATTCAAATTGTTAGCGGACACCATGTCGCGTTTGGTGAGCCCCTGTGTGCCTAAACTTTGGAGCTCCCCCACAAGTGACCACATTTTGGAAACTAGACCCCCCAGGGAACTTATCTAGATGGGTGGTGAGCATATTGAACCCCAGGTTCTTCACAAATTAATTCATGAAAATGAAAAAAACATTTTTGTGGAAAAAAGATTACTTTTTAATTTTTACGGATCAATTTGTGAAGCACCTGCGGGTTCAAAGTGCTCACAATGCATCTAGATATGTTCCCTGGAGGGTCTAGTTTCCAAAATGGAGTCACTTGTGGTGGAGTCCCAATGTTTAGGCACACAGGGGCTCTCCAAATGCGATATGGTGTCCGCTAACAATTTGAGGTGATTTTCCATTCAAATTGTTAGCGGACACCATGTCGCGTTTGGAGAGCCCCTGTGTGCCTAAACTTTGGAGCTCCCTCACAAGTAACCCCATTTTGGAAACTAGACCCCCCAGGGAACTTATCTAGATGGGTGGTGAGCATATTGAACCCCCACATGCTTTACAAATTGATCTGTGAATATGGAAAAAGTACTTTTTTTTCACAAAAATGTTCTTTTAGCCTCAATTCTTTCATTTTCACATGGGTAACAGGATAAAATTCATCCTAAAATTTGTTGGGCAATTTCTCCTGAGTACACCGATACCTCATATGTGGTCATAAACCACTGTTTTGACGCGCGGCAGGGCTCAGAAGTGAAGGAGCGCCATTTCACTTTTTGAATGGAAAATTTGCTCCAAAAGTCAAATTGCGCTCTTTCCCTTCAGAGCCCTGCCGTGCGCCCAAACGGTGGTTTATGATCACATATGTGGTATCGATGTACTCAGGAGAAATTGCCCAACAAATTTTAGGATCCATTTTATCTTGTTGCCCATGTGAAAATGAAAAAATTGAGGATACAAGAACATTTTTGTTAGAAAAATTTAAATATCCATTTTTTTGTTTCCAATTTGCTTAGTTCCTGTGAAGCACCTGAAGGGTTAATAATCTTCTTGAATGTAGTTTTGAGTAGCTTGAGGGGTGCAGTTTTTGGAATAGTGTCACTTTTGGGTGTTTTCTGTCATGTAAACCCCTCAAAGGGACTTCAAATGGGATGTGGTCACTAAAAAAAATGGTTTTGTAAATTTTGGTGGAAAAATGAAAAATTGCTCATGAACTTTGAACCCTTATAACTTCCTAACAAAATTTTTTTTTTTTTCCAAAATTATGCTGATGTAAAGTAGACATGTGGGAAATATTATTTCATAACTATTTTGTGTCACATAACTCTCTGGTTTACCAGAAGAAAAATTCAAAATTTGAAAATTGCAAAATTTTCAAAATTTTTGCCATATTTTTGATTTTTTCACAAATAAACGCAAAAATTATCGACCTAAATTTAATACTAACATGAAGCCCAATATGTCACGAAAAAACAATCTCAGAATCGCTAGGATCCGTTGAAGCGTTCCCGAGTTATAACCTCATAAAGGGACACTGGTCAGAATTGCAAAAAATGGCAAGGTCATGAAGGGGTTAAATGAAAAGGTGTATTACCAATGTGAGACATGTAATTACTGACAGTATGATCTCACTGTAGAGCTCTTAACAGCTCATTTACATTTTATTCGGTTTTCTATGACCTATATTCCCATATACACAGATTAGGATGGGTGATGTTACTGATTTAGATTAAAGAATAAAAATAAAAAACATAGTTTTGCTTGTGTTTCTACATGCGACCTGATGTTATTTTTGTAATAGGACGTTATCAATGTAGTCTTCCCTACCTTTTTTGCCAGGACTGCTAAATGAAAGTATAAACCAGATTGACTTAATTTATACTTTTTACAGATCAACATCATGCAGAGTGAAACAGTCCAAGATGTGGTGCTTTTAGACCCTCGATGGTTGTGTTCCAACGTCCTAGGCAAGCTGCTGTCTGTTGAGAACCCTAAAGCTCTCCATCATTATAGAGGAAGATACACCATGGAGGATATCCAACGTTTAGTTTCGGACAGTGATGTGGATGAACTTGTACAAATTTTAGATGCAATGGACATATGTGCTCGAGATATAAGCAGTGGTACAATGGTGGATATCCCTGCTCTTATTAAGACAGACAGCCTCCACAGGTCATGGACTGATGAGGAGGAAGACATTTTGATTTATGGAGGTGTTAGAATTGTTCCTGTGGAACACCTTACTCCTTTCCCGTGTGGAATATTTCATAAAGTTCAAGTTAACCTGTGCCGCTGGATACACCAACAGAGTGCTGAAGGAGATGCTGATATACGTTTGTGGGTTAATGGGTGTAAGCTAGCAAATAGAGGTGCGGAAGTGCTAGTGCTGCTGGTCAACAATGGTCAGGGAATTGAAGTGCATGTTAGAGGACTGGAAACTGAGAAGATAAAGTGTTGTTTACTTCAAGATTCAATCTGCAGTATAATTGATAACTTATTAGCCACTTCGTTGCCTGGGCTTTTAACTGTTAAACATTACTTAAGCCCACAACAGCTAAGGGAGCATCATGAACCGGTGATGGTCTACCAACCAAGAGACTTTTTTCGTGCCCAAGCTCAAAAGAGACTTCGCTGGCGAATACTATGGCTGGGTATAAGGAAAGCTTTAGCAGTATATTATCCTTTGGAAGCCTGGAGGTTTACTCCCAAGGAAGTTTAGGAATGGATCACCACATCTCAGATCTGAATATTCTCGTGAGGAGGAAGCTTAGCAGACTTCTCGATGCCCAGATCCTATGGGCAAAGACTGGTGTCTTCTAGCTATGAACCTGGGCCTTCCAGAATTAGTTGCCAAATACAATGCTGGCAGTGCTACTCAAAAGGATTTCCTCCAGAGCCCTGCCTGTGCTCTTCTTCAAGATTGGGGAAATAATCCCGAGAGCACTGTAGCAATTTTAATGTCAAAACTAAGGGAACTTGGCCGTCGAGATGCAGCAGATTTTTTACTGAAATCATCTTCAGTGTTTAGAGTGAATTTAGATGTTCATGGACAAGAGGCTTATGCCGCAAGCTGCAACAGTGGCGCATCTTATAATTCAATCAGTTCCGTGGTGTCTCGGTAACTGATTTATTATTCAAGAAGGACTGTACAACAACCAATGTAAAGAATTTAGTCCCTATATAATTGTATTTGTAGGGTATGAATTTAATCTCATTAATTTATAGGCATTCCATCTATGAATGTTACATGCCCTATAAACCTTGTCGTTTGTGATCTTTCTACTTTTAATAAGAATTTGTTGCCTTTTGTCATAGATTTTTAAAGGTTCATACTTAGGAATTTTCAACCCGGACTTCTATATGAATGTGCTGCTAATTACTGCCAACTAAATGGATATAAGCCGTCCCTTTCAAGTAAAATTATAAAAATTAATTTTCTACGTTCTAGGGATCTACCGGCATAGCCACTTTTATCGGGAAACAAATCACTCTTTCCATTAGTGTTACCTTAATATTTTACTTTAAAGATTCTTCAGTGGAATTGAAGGTGTACTATGAATTGTTCATTAAGTGGGACCATCGTGGTAAGAGTGCCTTGAAGGAGACCTTCAGCTATAGCTCTGGAGTTAGAACCTCATCATGTGCTCTACCTCTTCATCACTTCTTGCATGATAATCATGACAAGAGTGTCCGTTCTACTTCAAAGCACTTTGTATATACAGAACACACCTAGACCACAAATTGCGTACTGTACTTGTATATTTTCCAGTGCAGTCTTAATATGACTGTATGGCTCAGGTACATAGTAGAGGAGTCTAAAGCATATCTGAAATTTACATGTCGAAGTATTAAAGGCTTTTTCCAGTTGGTTCCTTCAGTGATTAAAAGGGTTATTTCTCTCTTTATAACACAGAAAAAGCTTTATTTTACAGTTTGTTGTGAGGCATAGAGAACAGTCAAGTTGATGGGCAACATGACGTTACATCATCTCAGGTATAGGATCTTACAAACCTCCGTCTGCAGTGTAAGACTTGTATCGGTAGAAATCCCGCAACAAACACCCATTGCAATATTTCTAGTGTATACACAACAGGCATCTTTTATTGTTATATTCAAGGGCGTCTTCATGATTTTCCTGTACTTGAAACAACAAGCAAATCTGTAGGAGTTTTGCTTGCTGCCAATACAGAATGAGTACTTGTTTCATCAGTGTGCTTTCTCTCAGAAGGTGCATGCCATGGATGAAATCTTTTATGTAAATATACAGGATTGACATTCCCATTTTTAATCTTTTGTTTGTAGAACAATTTTAAAACTTGTTTTTATAAATGTATATATCTATGAATAAACATTTTGCCTGTTGCAGAGTTTTGTTTCTGACTCTTCGTACACCTTTTATTAAAAATGATATGTGGTATGGAAACAGTATTCAGAAATAAAGTTGAACAGTCACATTACATGGTACATTTTATATGGATTCGACCATCCTTAAATACACTGCTAAAATGTAGAAATGTGGAATGTAGTTTTTTTAATTGACCGCTGTGGTGAATCTATTAACTTCTCTTTGTTGGCTATCATGTACATATGTGTAATGAGTGCAGTAACATACTTGCCATTTGCCGTCATCTGCCGTTTTCAGTTGCGCTCCAGTCCACCACGGCCTTTTGATAACATTTGTAACCTACCAGATCACCCAGTGTCTGCCATGTGGAGCACAGGTCACTTCCTCAATAAAAGGCTCTGTAGTCTGGTTCTGAGTTTCATACACTTGAATTTAGAATATGTAAAACTTCTGTGACACTGTGATTCGATAGGTCATAATTGTGGTCACGTTTTGCCAGTGAGCTGCTGAAAGTGACAGAAGACGGCAGCAGGTGAGTGTATTACTTTACTCAACATACACATATTACTGCTATGAAAAGGAGAAATAAAAATCACTGGAGTGTTTCTTTAAATAGTCAGCAGAATACATAAACCTTTCTCTATTTAAAGGGATCCTGTCACCTCCAGAGCGCCTGCTAATCTACCAAAACATGTCCCTGCACCATCCTATCACTAATCTCACACTTCTTTTGTCTCCTAAAAGCATCCTGTGAAAGTGGATAAAAACGTTTTAATACTTACTCATTAGTGATTATTATTAGCAGGGGCTATATTCTTTAGTCACCAGGGCATGTTGTTTTGCACCCTCGAGGATCCACCCTGTCTCTCTCTGTGCTGCTGTGATGTGGAGCTGAAGGCAGGACTAATGATTTACATTCTATGAGTGATAGAGAGGGGGAGGGTAAAGCCTGCACGAGCAGAGCACACAGACAGAGAGAGGGTGGATCCTCGAGGCTGCAAAACAGCCCGCCCTGGTGACTAAAGAATATAGCCCCTGCTAATTATAATCACTAATGAGTAAGTATTAAAACGTTTTTATGCACTTTCACAGGATGCTTTTAGGAGACAAAAGAAGTGTGAGATTAGTGATAGGATGCTGCAGGGACATGTTTTGGTAGCTTAGGAGGCGTTCTGAAGGGGACAGGATCCCTTTAAACAGCTTTAAAGGGAACCAACCACCCCAAATGACCCCCCCGGACTGTTAATATGTGTCCCTACACCCAGCACACACATTTGGGGCAATCGTTTTTGCTAAAAAAAACTGTTTAGTAGAAGCTAAGTTATATGTTTATAAAGTTTAATAAATTCAGCCGAATGGGTGTTACCTAGCTTTGTCCACGTGCAGTGTTCATGCTTGTCAGCTTCCTCTCCCCCTCCCCTCTCACTTTCCAAGAGCCTGGCCGCGTCATGAAAGGGGCGGGGCTCGTCGCAATTTAGCCCCGCCCCTTTCATGACGCGGCCAGGCTCTTAGAAAGTGAGAGGGGAGGGGGAGAGGAAGATGACAAGCACGAACACTGCACGTGGACAAATCTAGGTAACACCCAGTCGTCACGATTTATTAAAGTTTATATTGCTATATCTTAGCTTCTACTAAACAGTTTTTTTAGCAAAACCGATTGCCCCAAATGTGTGTGCTGGGTGTAGGGACACATATTAACAGTCCGGGGGGGGTCATTTGGGGTGGTTGGTTCCCTTTAACACATTGCAGTATCGCAGTTGCATTTTTAACTAATTTTTAACTGGTATAATGCCATTAATTCTACAACTTTTTACAGACTTCATCATCGCTGTCCTCATTGGGGCTCACAATCTAAATTCCATATCAGTATGCCTTTAGAGTGTATATTACTGAACTTAGGCTGCTTTCACATCAGCGTTTTTTTTAAATTCACGGCAGATCCAGTAGATTTTCCCGCATCTGCTGCATAACGGCCGACTTGCGGCAAGCCCCGTTCATTCTCTATGGGAGAAGTGTGGTTTTGCCGGATCCGGCAGATTCAGCACTTGTGGCAAAGGAGAAAAAACGCTGCTAGCAGTGGTTTTTTTGCACGCCTACTGCACTTGCCGCACCTGATTGCAAGTCCCAAAGTGAATGAATGGGGCTTACCGCAAGTTGGCCGTTACTCGGCAGATGTGGCTAAATCTTCCAGATCTGCCGTGTTTTTAAACAAATGCTGATGTGAAAGGTCCCTTAGATCACCAGAGGATTCTTTTGTGAACCAAGTTGTCTTTCTCAGTTGCTTCATTGGGGGACAGAGAACGTGGGATAATCTCCTGCCATCTGGAGGCTGGCACTGATATTACAGAGCATAAGAAATTAGCTTCTTCCCAGCAGACTGTACCTCGACCACTGGTCACTGATCACCTCTGTTTTTATCTGTCCGATGAAGGAGGGTCTGTTCCAGACCCGTCTGAAATGTTTGTTAACCTTTTTTGTTTCAGAATCTTCTGGCAAACAGGTGTAATTGTGCACTCTGTTTCACCCACATTGTGGTGGAGAGTGCAGTCTGTACCTTTCAGTCTATGTCCCCTTGCATCAGTTTGGCTGGATCGGGTACCTTGCTTAGTGACAGACTAGTGGTCTGTATGTCAGTAGACTCTTGTCTGTTTGCCCTGCAAAGTGTGCATGTGCTTTGAGCAGAAGGTGGTGCCATCTTCAGGACAGGCTAGTATTACCTTCTCCTATTCTCCTTTCTATCTTGCCTCTCCCCTCCTTTCTTAGATTCCTGCTCTATATCGGCTCTGGGAGTTTGATGGGAGGGTACACGCGGTTTGGGTACCATGCTGCTGGGCAGCGGCATAGTGCTGCGGGGGTGGTTTGTGGAGCGAGTCATATGCCAGCTGAGACTTGTGCTGTGGTGTTAAAGGACTTCTTTCCCCTTTATGTTGGTGGCTGCATTTGCACTCCCGGGTTAGAGTGTGGTTCCCAGAAATCAGTTGCCCTGTCTTACTCAATCATTCAGTGCTGTGCTGCCTGGCATGTGGCGCTCTTTAACCTGCTCCTTACGGCTCTGTCTCCACCCTTTCCACCAGTGGTGTCATTTTTTTTGGTGTCCATCTCATCTGATCATTGGTATTTGATTCCTCACTGTGGATTCTGCTTAAAGCCTATCTTCAACAGGGTTGGTGGTGGGGCAACACAGTGGCTCAGTGGTTAGCACTGCAGTCTTGCAGCGCTGGATTCCTGGATTAAAATTCCAATAAATGCAAAGTATAATAGAGGAGAGAGTGCAATAGGGTCTTATCCTTATTACACTAAGATTGTGCAACCGTTTGTCGCTGCTCACCTGGGGCGGTTGTGTAACCCACAACCAGTATAAATGTAGAGTATGGCTATCGCAGGATCCACTCTCTATTTGCAAAACAGTGGTGGCAAAGACGAACACAAGGAAAAAGACAGTGCTTCCTAGATCCGCACTGCACATACGATGGAATAGGATGAAATGACCATTGTTGTGCAATGATGGGTTTTATTCCAACGCGTTTCAGAGCTAAATCTCAGCTCCTTCCTCAGGGAACAAACTCCTTGCAGATGTTGTACTTGTATGTTGTCCCTATGTTTGCTTAGGTTCTCTGTGGGCTCTCCTGTTTCCTCCCACACACTAAAGACATACTGATGGGGAATTTAGATTGTGAGCCCCAATGGGGATAGTGTTGCTGATGTATGTGTATGATGTTTGTAGCACAGTGGAATTAATGGTGCTATATAAGTGAATAAATATATTATTATCTCTGGGTAGAACGGTTTCTGCTTGGTAGCTGTTACTGCTGCACCCTGGCAGTGTCCCTTCACAACTCTCATGCTCCCTCTGTCTCTAGGATGTCTGAGTCTAGAGAGGACCGTGCTTGCCCTCCGAGCCAGCCCACACTAGTCACTATGTATGCTCGTTCTGTGTATGGTAATAAGTTTTCTTATCTCCAGTCTATATTATATTGTGCTGCCTGTATTCCTCCCTCTTGCAGTTGCCTGCCTTGAGGACCCCAATGTTTTCAGAAGAGATATTTTTCAAGCTGTTGCAGAACTATCTAGGTGTCTAAGACCCTAGTCACTTGGGTGGATTGACTCCCTGTGACTTCAGCTGCTTTAGGAGCTCTAGCAGCAAGTCTGACCCTCCAGTATTAGGTGGGAAGGCCAAACAGAGCTCCGTCCTAATGAAGTAGGTTTCCTTAAGAGAGGCAAGCATGTGCTGAAGTCTTGCAGACCATGAGTTTACTGAAGTGCTACAAAGAGTCCAATAACACTCAGACAAATGTTTTCAGAAATGTAATTGCATGGGAGGTGTTATACCCTTTCCCAGCTAAACTGGTACCATCTTGTCCACTCTGTTGGTGGTAGACACTACTGTGTCCTGCCTCTCTAAAGCCACTGCCATTCCTCTTAGGAAGATGGCTGCATTGAAGTATCCTATGGACAGATGTATTGAGTTGGTTGTCAAGTCTGCATTTTAAGTGGCATGTTCAACCTTTTGTACGGCCTTCTCTTTCCACTTGAGGTGCGACGGTTGTCTCGGTATGGGCTAAGCACCTGCATCATAGCCTTTTAGCTACTTTTTTAAGAGGTAGAATTGGCTGAAATAGCAGACCAGATTCCTCAGGCAGCTAAGTAGTTATGTTCTGCATCCTTGTATGTGGTGAAATGCTCTGCCTAAGCTGCAAGCAATTGTGTGGCTATTCGTTGCATGTTATAGTTCAGAATTTAGATGATGGATTTAGCTTAAAAAGTCTCTTAAGGGACTTCTTTTCACGGGATCTCACTGTTTTGGTACCAACCTGGATAAAATAATTGCTGATTATACACATGATAAGATTACTCTTCGGCATGAAGTGAAGGCCAGCTGGGCATTTCAGAGGTGTGTAGCTTTGCAGCTCCATCCCTTTGATCAGCTCCAGAGGTATCCACTCACCAAGGTAGATTCCGCACATCTCCAGGAGCTAGAAGCGTTCCCTTTAGGCCGCTACTTGTGGGATCTCCTTCCATGCCCAGAGGCAAGCCCTCTGATCATCAAAACAACAGAAGTATTGAGGCATGATTGGCAGGCCCGACTTGGGGATGCTTCACGGGTGGCTGGTCCCCCCCTTCAGGGAGTATTGTTGGGGGCAATCAAGTGAACTTTGGGTCATAGAAGTTATTTCTTCAGGCTACAGAGTAGAGTTGTTGTCTATCCCACGAGATTGATTTTTTTCCTTTGGCAGATGCAGTTACTCAAGCTTCTGATTGATCCTTCACCAGTAAGTTCTCCGATTTCAACACAATATTTATCTTTTTGTTCTTTTTCACCCCAGGGACAGCTTTAGTACATTTCATGGGTTTGTGTCCCACTGAAGCGACAGAAAAAATGAGATTTTTGGTACTCGCCTTAAAATTTGTTTCTTGTTTTTCTTCATTGAGAGATACAGCTCCCTCCCCTGTTGCCCAGTTGGGCATCCATTTATATTGTTCTTTTCTCTTTGGACCTTAGTGTAATTTCCTTTCCTTATGCCTTGTTTGCTTCTCCTACTGCTTTCTCACTAACTGGGGAGGTCAGTGACCAGCCGGTGAGGTAAGTTTGCTGGGGAGGAGCTAATTTCTAATTCTATGTAATGTCAGTGTCAGCCTCCAGGTGGCTGCAGACTATTTTATGATTCTGTGTCTCCCAATGAAAACTAAAACAAGACAAATTTACGGTGAGTACCAAAAATCTACTTTTTTGCAGACCTATATTTGCTCCAGGGCACATGCCTATATAACACATATTTCATTGGATTGCAGACTTTAAATCTAAAATGAAGAAATATGAGGGACAGCCAGATCTTTTGTGACACAAGGTTTCACTTTAGATGCAAATGTAAAGCCCCCGTCACACATAGCGAGATCGTTGTAACTTCACAGGCTTTGTGACGTAACAGCGATCTCGCTAACGATCTCGCTAACGATCTCGCTATGTGTGACACCTAGCAGCGATCAGGCCTCTGCTGTGAGATCGCTGATCGTTACAAAGTGCTCTGGGTCATTTTTTGGTCGTTGCGCACCCGCTGGGAGCGCTGCATCGCTGTGTTTGAAAGGGACAACAACCAACGATCTCAATACTATGCCCGAGAGTGACCATTCCCAATGACCTCTATCATTCTGGATCGTTGATGAAGTCACTGGTGAGATCTGACTGTTTGACATCTCACCAGCGACCCCAAAGTGACGTACCAGTGATCCCTACCAGGTCATATCGTTGTCGGGATTGCTGGTGCGTCGCTACGTGTGTCGGGACTTTTGGAATTAAAATTTGTTCAGTCAAAAGTGGATAATTGGATTTGATTAATGAATTGTCTTGAAAAGACAACCTGATCCTGATCTGTATTGTACAAGACTGGGTACAAGACACCTCAAGATTCAGATCTACAACGCTAAAAGTTACCTTTCCAAACAAGTTAACTATTAACAATACCACTTGTTTTCTATTTGAAAATAAACATGTAGGGTTTGCCTTATATCATAGGCAAATCTACATATTCCTACATCCTGGGCAAAATTTTAGTTTATTGCTCCTCCTATATACAGTTGAAGCTGGTTTTAGTAGTGATAATGTGACTACTCCTATACAATTTGCAAACTTACAGTCACATGCTGACTAGCTGCTCTTCTTTATTATCTCAATGTTGAGTGAAAAACTACAGCCCCTGCTTTATGAAGGGAAGATTCTTGGCCCACGACCATAAGTATGAAAATCACAAAAGTGGTCACATGATCCAAAACCTGAGTATATTTGTCTTGATTGTGTCGCATCGTGCTGTGACTTCTGGAGTTTCTAGGATCAGAAGGTCATGATGTTTGGCTCATCGCAGGTCCTCTTTAGAGCCCGCTCGCCGATTATCATGAGTAGACTGGAATTAATTATTTTCGGTGCTGAAGGTGCTAAGTGTTCCTTCCGTGTCCTGCGAACAATCCTTGCAACTTTAAATATCAGCTGCTGCCCCTAATGACCACTTTCTTCTTCTATTAAACTCACTCCTAGCTTTCTCCTATGACAATTATAGATCTTCTATGCTGAACACCCATGGGAAGTTTTTTCAGTTGCAGCTGTGAAATCCCTTTCAGGAGAAGCCGTGGAGTTCATTTGTTTGTGTTTTGTCCTACTTGTTTGTCTCTTTCTTTATGTTGTCTTATTGCAGGACAAATCCAGGGTCAACCAGGACCTAAGCACGAGATCCTGCATGCGAGGGAGGAACCTGTTTAGGGACGCTAGACACAAAGTTCAGACTCGGATGAGTGTTAAAAGGTGACCCCTGTTCCAACTCCTTATCAACAAGAGCTTCCTTTTACCTTTTCCATGGTATTCCCCACCAGTTGCACCATACACCTGATTCCCTACTGTAGTGTGACAATATTTCACACTGTTAGGATCATGTTTAATGCTCCTAACAAAAATACAGAACTAGTAATACTTAATTTGTCAGATGGTATAATACTTTATTAACATAGCCATTTATCTGACAAATTATGGATTTCGACTTGTGTACAGTATAAAAATCAATAACAGTCCATGAATACATCACCAGAACCACCAACAGTATTACATCACTAGAACTGATATTTATAGAAGAATACTAGTAAAAAGGCCCGATGCTATCGCATCGGGAGTGGGGTGACATTAAGATGGGTGCGGGCTCTTTGGCACTGGGGGCAGCAGGTGTCACTTCACCCTGTGCTGTCTGTCCCCTGCGTGGTGATTTTTGCCCGTCGGTCTCTGCTCCTCTACCCTGTGCTTTGTCTATTGTGGCGGCAGAGGATGGTGGCAAGAGGAACTGGCGCAGTTCGTTGTTGAGCCTGGTGAAGGGTGAGTGAGGTGAGTGCGGTGAGCCTGCTGCAGGCTGAGTGGGGTGAGTGCGGGCTGAGTGGTGGAGTGAGTGCAGGCTGAGCAGGTAGGGTGAGTGAGTAGAGGGTGTGTGCGTGCAGGTTGAGTGAGTGTGGAGTAACCGTGGTGTAGGCTGAATGAGTGCGGGGCTGGGTGAGTGAGGGCTGGGTGAGTGCTGGTTAACCATGGTGCAGACTGAGTGAACGTGGGGCAGGATGAGTGCGGAGGTGAATGAGTGCTGGGGCAGAGTGCAGGTATAGTGAGCATGGGGCACAGTGAGTGCAGGGTGAGGGGGGCAGAGTGAGTGGTGGGCAGAGTGAATGTGAGTTGAGTGAGTGCAGATTCGTCAGTCATCGGGCTGTGGGATGAATGGGCGACCTGAGGGGTGAGTGTGGAGTGAGGTGGGCAAGTTGGTGCTGAGCAGGGGTGAGTGGGTGTTGAGCAGGGTGAGGGTGCCCTGAGTGAAGGTGCGTGTGAGTGTGTGCTGAGCAGGTGTGTGTGCATAGTGGGGGCATTAGCAGGGGCAGTATGGGGAGTGAGGGGATGTGGTGGGGTAAGAGGGGGGAGCAGGGGCAGTGTGGGGTGAGTGGGAAGGTGAAAGGGGTAAACAGCGGCAGTGTGGGGTGAGTGGGGGCTGAGCAGGGACAGTGTGGGGTGAGTGGAGGCATGAGCAGGGGCAGTGTGGGTGAGTGGGGGGTTGAGCAGGGGCAGTGTGGGTGATTGGGGGCAGTTGGGGTGGTGAGAGGGGTAAGCAGGGGCAGTGTGGGTGAGTGGGGGCATGTGGGGGAGGTGAGAGGGGTAAGCAGGTACAGATTGGGGGCATGAGCAGGGGTAGTGTGGGGAGTGGGGGCATGTGGGGGGTAAGAGGGTTGAGCAGGGGCAGTGCGGGTGAGTGGGGGGAGTAAGCAGGGGCAGTGCGGGTGAGTGGGGGCAGTGTGGGTGAGTAGGGGGTTAAGCAGGGGTATTGTGGATGAGTTGGATGGGCTATGTAGGGGCAGTGTGGGTGAGTGGGGTGGGCTATGCAGGGGCAGTGTGGGTGAGTGGGGTGGGCTATGCAGGGGCAGCGTGGGTGAATGGGGGTAGTGTGGGTGAGTAGGGGGTAAGCAGGGGCAGTGTGGGTGAGTAGGGGGGGTAAGTAGGGGCAGTGTATGGAGTGAGTGAGGGCATAGCGGGGGTAAGAGGAGTGAGCAGGGGCAGTGTGGGTGAGTGGGGTGTAAGCAGGGGCAGTGTAGGTGATTGGGGGGTAAGTAGGGGCAGTGTGGGGAGTGAGTAAGGACATACGGGGGGTAAAAGGAATGAGCAGGGGCAGTGTGGGTGAGTGGGGGTAAACAGGGGCAGTGTGGGTGCAGATCAGAGCCCTGCCGACCCTGTAGCCTTAGTAGAGGACAGGGAGGGTGTGGTAGCAGACGGCAGGGCCGCTGCGGCCTCTGCAGCCTACAATGAGAGAGCGCAGGCGGGTGGCACCTGTCATGAAGCCGGGTGGTGAAGTTGGGGCCGCCCCCTTATGTAATGCCGCTCCCCCTGGTTGCTGACGCTTGGGACTTAGGGCTCGCACTGTCCAATGGACGGTGCGGCGCTGGCGGCGGGGGAGCGGGACCATGGGGCGGGGGAGTGGCGGGCGGTGCGTGGAGTGCGCAGTGGTGGGGGTTTGTGCATTTGCGGGCAGGAAGCGGGGGGTCGCGATGGGGCATGCGGTATGGTGGTACAGTGGTTAGCACTGTACATTGGGCCAGTGGTTAGCATTGTCTTCAGTGGCTTAGTGGTTAGCATTGTAGAGTGGGAGAGTCGT
Source organism: Allobates femoralis (assembly GCA_033576535.1). NCBI lineage: Eukaryota > Metazoa > Chordata > Amphibia > Anura > Aromobatidae > Allobates > Allobates femoralis. The sequence continues at coordinate 562,250,701 of JARQOC010000003.1, forward strand.
TAACCACTGAGCCACCATACAGTGCTATCACTGTACATTTGCTGATTGGTTAGCATTGTATAAGGTGGGTCAGTGATTAGGACTGTATATGGTAGCTCAGTGGTTAGCAATGTATATGGTGGCTCAGTGGTTAGCACTGTATACAGTGGCTTAGTGGTTAGGAGTGTACAGTGGCTCAGTGGTTAGCATTGTATTTGGTGGCTTAGTGGTTAGCATTGTAGAGTGGAAGAGTAGTTAGCACAGCATGGTGGCTCAGTGGATAGCACTGTACATTTGCTGATTGGTTAGAATTGTCTAAGGTGGGTCAGTGGTTAGCACTGTATATGGTAGCTCAGTGGTTAGCACTGTATGGTGGCTCAGTGGGTAGCACTGTATAGAGTGGCTTAGTGGTTAGGACTGTATAGAGTGGCTCAGTGTTTAGCATTGTATATGGTGGCTCAGTGGTTAGCACTGTATACAGTGGCTTACTGGTTAGTAGTGTACAGTGGCTCAGTGGTTAACATTGTGAACGGTGGGTCAGTGGTTAACATTGTGAACGGTGGGTCAGTGGTTTTACTGTATGGTGGGTCAGTGGTTAGCACTGTATGATGGCTGAGTGGTGAGCACTGTGTGGTGGCACAGTGATTAGCACTGTATTATGGATCAATGGTGAGTACTGTGCAGCGGCTGAGTAGTTAGCACTGTACAGTGGGTTAGTGGATAGCACTGTATACGTTGCCTCAGTGGTTGGCACTGTATACAGTAGCTTAGTGGTTAGCACTGTATACCGTGGCTTAGTGGTTGGCACTGTATGTTGGCCGAGTGGTGATCAGCGTGCGGTGGCTGAGTGTTTAGCAGAGTATGGTGGCTCAGTGGTGAGTACTGTGCAGCTGCTCAGTGGTTAGCACTGTACAATTGGGCAGTGGATAGCATTGTATATGGTGGCTACGTTTTGAGCAGTGTATACAGTGGGTCAATGGTTAGCAGTGTACAGTGGGTCAGTGGTTGGAACTGTATACAGTGGCTTAGTGGTTAGCACTGTATACAGTGGCTTAGTGGTATAAATAGTACAGTGGCTTAGTAGTTAGCACAGTACAGTGGCTGAGTGGTTAGCATTGTATATGGTGGCTCAGTGGTTAGCAGAGTACAGGGTGGCTGAGTGGTTAGCACTGTATATGGTGGCTGAGTGGTTAGCACTGTATACCGTGGCTTAGTGGTTGGCACTGTATGTTGGCCGAGTGGTGATCAGCGTGCGGTGGCTGAGTGTTTAGCAGAGTATGGTGGCTCAGTGGTGAGTACTGTGCAGCGGCTCAGTGGTTAGCACTGTACAATTGGGCAGTGGATAGCATTGTATATGGTGGCTACGTTTTGAGCAGTGTATACAGTGGGTCAATGGTTAGCAGTGTACAGTGGGTCAGTGGTTGGAACTGTATACAGTGGCTTAGTGGTTAGCACTGTATACAGTGGCTTAGTGGTATACATAGTACAGTGGCTTAGTAGTTAGCACAGTACAGTGGCTGAGTGGTTAGCATTGTATATGGTGGCTCAGTGGTTAGCAGAGTACAGGGTGGCTGAGTGGTTAGCACTGTATATGGTGGCTGAGTGGTTAGCACTGTATATGGTGGCTCAGGGGTTAGCAGTGTATACGGTGGCTCAGTGGTTAGGGCTGTATACGGTGGCTCAGAGGTTAGCACTGTATACGGTGGCTCAGTGGTTAGCACTGTATACGGTGGCTCAGTGGTTAGCACTGTATACAGTGGCTGAGTGGTTAGCACTGTATACAGTGGCTCAGTGTTTAGCATTGTATACGGTGGCTCAGTGGTTAGCACTGTATATGGTGGCTCAGTGGTTAGCACTGTATATGGTGGCTCAGTGGTTAGCATTGTATATGGTGGCTCAGAGGTTAGCACTGTATATGGTGGCTCAGTGTTTAGCACTGTGCAGTGGCTCAGTGGTGAGAAGTATACAGTGGGTTAGTGGTTAGCACTGGACAGTGGTTGTCCTCCCTGGGCTCTTCTTCTTTCTTGGCTAGGCTTTGGTCCCTGGGCTCTTCTGCTATTGTCTGTGGCCTCGTGGCCTCCCTTGGCTCCTCTCCTCTTGTCTGTGGCCTCGTGGCCTCCCTTGGCTCCTCTCCTCTTGTCTGTGGCCTCCTGTCCTCCCTTGGCTCCTCTCCTCTTGTCTGTGGCCTCCTGTCCTCCCTTGGCTCCTCTTCTCTTGTCTGTGGCCTCCTGTCCTCCCTTGGCTCCTCTCCTCTTGTCTGTGGCCTCCTGTCCTCCCTTGGCTCCTCTCCTCTTGTCTGTGGCCTCCTGTCCTCCCTTGGCTCCTCTCCTCTTGTCTGTGGCCTCCTGTCGTCTCCTTACCTTCTGCAGCTTCGTGAGCTGATAGAAGTTCAGGAGCAGGGACTCGATGCTGCGGTTGTAGGTGGAGCGCACCGGAGGCTGTGTGGGCTGCGGAGGGTGTGCGGACACCGGAAGGTGTGTGGGCGGATTGGAGGGGTGGTGCGGGCTTAGCACCGGAGGCTGTGCGGGCACCGGAGGTTGTGTGGGCGGCGGAGGGAGTGCGGGCACCGGAAGGTGTGTGGGCGGATTGGAGGGGTTGTGCGGGCTTAGCGCCGGAGGCTGTGCGGGCACCGGAGGGTGTGTGGGCGGCGGAGGGTTGGTGCAGGTTTATGCTGGTGCCGGAGGCTGTGTGGGCACCAGAGGGTGTGTGGGCGGCGGAGGGGTGGTGCAGGTTTATGCTGGTGCCGGAGGCTGTGCGGGCACCGGAGGCTGTGCGGGCAGCGGCGGCTGTGTGGGCAGCGGAGGGTGTGTGGGCGCGACGGGTGGCGAGGGCGCCGCTTGATAGTGGGAAACTGCTCGCGATGACGCTACGCGTCATCGCTCGCAGTGGCGCAATGCATTGTGGGATTCGGCTACAGTGCCCGAATTTCAAACTGCGGATTATATAAATAGATATACTCAAAACCACTATTAGTACAGAAATATAGCATGACAATCACATCAGTAAAGAAATAAATCACAAGAAATGCAATCAGTACTAATATAATAATATTTATTCATTTATATATCGCTATTAATTCCATAGCACTTTACATACATCAGTAATGCTGTTCCTATTGAGGCTCACAATCTAAATATCCTATCAGTATGTCTTTGCAATGTGGGAGGAAACTGGAGTGCCTGGAGGAAACCTATGCAAACACGGAGAGAACATACAAACTCCTTGCAGATGTCCTTGGTGGGAATTGAATCCAGGACCTTGGGACCTCAGGGCTGCAAAGGCTGCAGTGCTAACCACTTGAGCCACCGTGCCACCCAGTATATGAATATATCACCAGAATCGTCATGAAGCTTTGAGCAGCAATCAATTAAAGTGTAAGATCAGCCTCAAATACAATTGTATCGCATGAACCTAAATGTCCTTAACAACTCTACCATTACTAACAGCCATCATCAGGCTGCAGACCATGCAGGAGCCACTGTACTGATAATATGTAGTCAGTATCACAAATAAGCATTTACATCCAGGTTACCTTAGAGATTACATCTTCTCTGATTGGAGTTATTCTCTATCTTTTGTTCTCCATCTTGTCCAGAGTCCATGATGACTTTTCACATACAGAGCTTGTCTTTGCATACTTTCATCTTCTCAAGTCTTCTGCAGCACTTTCCATCATGACACCATGTCATTATAATGCCCCTGAATAATAATTCTTCTGACCTTGTGCCCCTGAATAAATAATTGCCCCAATGAGATCCCTGCTCAAAATATGACCTCCACAGTGTCCTCTCCTATAAAATATTGCCTCCACACTGTCTGCCTTAATTAGTTACAATTATAACCACCACATGGTTCCCATCTTAAGTGTCCCCACCACACTGCCCATTATCCATACTAAGCCCTCTCCTTACCCTGTCCCTCACACTGTATCCTTCTATTCTGGCACCTTTTGCATATTGTCCCCTTCTTGCTGTGACCTCACAGCGTATAATGTGCCGTCTGCCCACATAATACCTACTTGATACTGTGGCTCCACACCCCATGCTGTCCCTGCACACTTTTCTCCCCCATACTGCCCCCTTACATGTTTGTCCCAGATACTGCACCCTTCCCCTAATTCTGTCCACATGCACTTTTCTTCCCCTATACTGTCCTCTCACACTTTTCACCCACATATTGTTCTCCCTATACTATCTCTTATTTATTTGTCCCACATATTGTCCTCTCACACTTTTCTCTCCTTATGTTTCCGCACAATCCCCCTAGCCCCAAACCATTATGTTATACTTTCCCAACTCATACTATCACCTCATACTTTCCTTCCCAGACTGTTGTCTTATACGCCCCACCTCCCATACGGTCCACTTATACTTTATGACCCCATATTGTCCCCTCACAGCGCCCTCCCCTATACTGTCCCCTCAGACTTTTTTCCTACCATACTGTCCACTCAATCTTTCCACCCATTATTCTGTCCTCTCAAACATTTTTCCTCCTTTAATGACCCCTCACATTTTCCCATGATTGACTGTTTCTCTTTACTCAGTTGAGTGGTTTATGCCATAGTCTGGTGTTTAAAACTGGAATGGTATCCACGGTCCGCGCTGCTGCTCTTTATCCAAGGAATCCACAAGAGGTTATTACTATCAAAAGTTCTTTATTTCATCATGAAATAAAGAACTTTTGATGGTAATAACCTCTTGTGGATTCCTTGGATAAAGAGCAGCAGCGCGGACCGTGGATACCATTCCAGTTTTATCTCCTGATTTCCCGCGGTTTTGTGGCGTTGGTGGAGGTTCTGCAGCAGCTGCCTTATGCTTTTAAACTGGTTGTGGGTCTCACAACCATAAAAGGTGAGTGGATACACTTATAATCCACATAAGAACTATAGTGTCTGTTTGATAGAGCACAATCTGCGCCTCTTGTATCTCCCTTTTTTTTCTAATAGTCTGGTGTTTAACAGTTGTAGAATAGGGCTCATCACTGTGTGGAACTGTGTACCAACTCTGCCCTGACAAAACACACTTGATTGTTGCAAGCAATTTTTTATGGCTGGTGATTTCATAAATAAACTCTTGATGAGGCATACCTATTCATTGGAAGCCATTCCAAGTGACTATCAGATTAATCTGTTTCAGAGGATGCCATACTGAGACATCTAATATTTAATATAGAGTCTGTTTTGTTTCACACAGGCTTGCTTTTTTTCTTGTTTTCAAATTTGTCTTTGTGGGTTTTCTACTTTCAGTATGAATCTACAATGTGGGCAATCCAAAAAGAACAAGGAATACTATTGCATCAACAGGTGTGTCCTAAATTTTGGCAGGTACTGTATATGTACATATACTGTATATGAGATTTCAAATGATGCACATTATATTCCAGTAAGAGCTGCATGTTTATAGTTAATAGATGACTTATTTGGTTACAGTTCTGGGGAAGTTCAGCCAAGATTCCAACATATTATAATATCTGTCCAAAATCCTTCTCTTCACATACATTGGTTTCTAATAAGGCAAGTTACTATTTATCAGAGGCGTATCTAGGATGGGGGCTGTTGGGGCACTTGCCCTAGGCGCAGCTGGTGGTAGGCGCCACAAGGCCTCCTGATGCAGTGCCGACGTGCTGCATATACCACCCCTCCCTTTGTAATAGTGCAATGCTCCGGCTCCCTGCAATCAATTATACACATGTCTATCAGATACTAGTACGATTGAAGCCTTGATTCCCTGGCACTTCCGGTTCAGGGTGATATCAGGTCACCCTGCTGATGTCACTTCAAACGTTGTGAGGTAGCAAGGGGAATGGTAGTAGAGGGACGCTATGTTTCCCCAAGGATGGTGAGCTACTGCATGTATGGGACAGGAGATGCTTACATGAGCATAGGTGAGGTAGGTGTGGCCCCCGTTACTGAGAACGGTGGCTGTTGGTAAAGCCTGTTATGGGACCTCATCTATGAGGAATGGGGGAAGGTGTTTGGGCGGGCCTCCATTCCTCATCTCCCGCCCCAGGCTTTTGAAGTAGCTGGGAGGGAAAGACAGGTGAGAAATGTTAGGCCAGAAGAGACGGCTGTGAAGGTGTTGTGAGAGGAGATCAGACTGGAGAGGAGTTCAGTCTGGGGAAAAAGTAGCCTGTGAGAGCACAGAGAGCGTGTACCGGACCCCAAGGTGGGGTAGGACCCCTAGGCGAGCTCCAGGAGGAGCAGGTTTAGGGCCGACGCTGTTATCCTGATGTAAGGACTGTTTTTTTGTTTGTTTTGCCATTGTGTGAAATAAACCACACTTGTTTTTGGACTGAGCCTGAGTGTCACTGCCTTACTTGCTGCTGCAATAGAGACTGATCCCTACATATGGTGGAGAATGCGGGCAATGCAGTAAGGCATACACTAACCGCTGTAGAGGACGAGTTGTATGTCCTGGGTGAAGCAAGCCCTAAAGCAGCGCTCAGCAATGGAGGACGTTGTAAAGGCATTGATTGAAGCCAACCTGCAGCAGAAGCAGCAACAGCAGATGTATGCTGAGGCGCTGCAGGCCCAGCAGCACAGCCATACGGAGGCCCTGAGACTTCAACAGCAAACTAACCAACTCCTGATGGAACAGTTAACAGCCCTGAGGTCAAGCGCATCATCTGATCCACAGCAGGACATCAAGAAGAGGGTTCGTGCGTCCCTCCAAAAGATGACCGCAGGGGACGATGTCGAGGCTTTCTTGGCGGGGTTCGAGAGAGTGGCAGAGCGAGAGAGTCTGCCGCCACACCAATGGTCAGAGGTCGTAGCGCCATATCTGATTGGAGAGCCCCAGAAAGCGTACTACGACCTGAGCGAGCAGGACGCCCGGGACTATCAAAAGGTAAAAGCCGAGATTCTAGCTCGATTAGGTGTGAATGTGTATCTCCGTGCCCAGAGAGTCCATCGCTGGGCCTATGTAGAGACTGTAGCGGTCCGGTCTCAGATGTATGATCTCGTCCATCTTGTAAAAAAATGGTTACAGCCGGAGCTGTTGTCCGCAGCACAGATGGTGGAAAGAGTGGTACTGGACAAGTTTGTGCGGGCCTTGCCCCCATCCATACAGCAGTGGGTGGGACATGGGGACCCTGTCGATGCCAACCAGCTGGTCGGTTTGGTGGAACGTTATGAGGCCACCCAGAACTTGTTAAAAGTTTCTTCCCCAGCCCGTGTGCTCCCCAAATCCCGCAAGGTCACCGACCCTGAGAAATACAGGACTCTGACACGCACCCCCACTCAGGCAAGGAAGCTAGAGACTGTTGTGTGCTGGAGGTGTCAAGAGCGAGGACACATTGCTGCAAACTGCCCTATCACCACCGATCCTATGGACTGCAGTGTGGCCCGGCGTGTCTCCCTCTATGCCTTCCCGGTATATACCGCTGCTTCCCCAGAGCTTGCACCTATCTCTCCCATGTGTCAGGTTACGGTGGCGGGATGTCCTGCAGCTGCCCTCTTGGACTCGGGAAGCCTTATCACCCTGGTGCATGCCACCTTGGCTGGGTCTGCATCCTACACGGGACGTAATGTGGGGGTCTTATGCATTCATGGGGATTTGAAAGAGTACCCTACCGCCATAATCACTATCCAAACCCCGAAGGGAGAGTGTCGTCATGAGGTGGGAGTGTTAGAGTCCCTGCCGTATGGACTGATCCTTGGGAGAGACTTTCCTCTATTCTGGACTCTGTTACCGGGAAACCCGGGGTTAAGGGGTAAACAAGTCCAGAATGTCACGGACCCTGAGCCTGAACCTCGTGATCCCGACTCAGGGGTGCCAGCCGTGGGAGTAACAATGTCCCCTCTAGAGGTATTAGCGGGTGAAGCCGACGAGCTCGGGTCAGTACCTGAGTTCGCAGAGTTGGGAATTCCCCGTGACAATTTTGGTACTGCACAGCTCCAAGACCCGACGTTAAATAGGGCAAGGGAAAACGTTATTTGTATTAATGAGGTGTTTCAGTACCCAGGAGCAGACCAGGTGTTTCCCCACATGGCTGTCAACCAGGATCTGTTATACAGGGTTGACAGAGTGCGGGGTGAGACCTTGGAACAGCTGGTGGTTCCGCAGCCTTATCGCCCGACGGTGCTCGACTTGGCACATAGGCATGTGCTGGGCGGACACCTCGGCCATAAAAAGACTCTGGAACGAATTCTGCAGCGTTTTTACTGGCCGGGAGTGTTTCGGGAGGTACAGCGGTATTGCGAATCATGCCCCGAGTGTCAGCAATCCGCTCCTATGCCGCACTTCCGTAGTCCCTTGGTACCCCTGCCCATTATAGACGTACCATTTGAAAGGGTCGCCATGGATCTGGTGGGTCCTCTGGTCAAGTCTGCCCGAGGGCATCAGCATATCCTGGTAATCATGGATTACGCTACCAGGTATCCAGAGGCAATTCCACTGCGGCACACCTCGGCGAAATTGATAGCCAAAGAGCTACTCGCCGTGTTCTGCCGGGTAGGAATCCCTAAAGAAATACTTACGGACCAGGGGACGCCGTTCATGTCCAAGGTTACCAAGGAGCTATGTAAACTGTTCCGGGTAAAGCAGTTGCGCACCTCGGTCTACCAACCGCAGACAGATGGCTTAGTTGAAAGATTCAACAAAACCCTAAAGAGCATGCTGAAAAAGGTGGTATCCAGGGATGGGAAGGACTGGGATTGTCTTCTACCATACCTGATGTTCGCGATTCGGGAGGTACCACAGGCCTCAACAGGTTTTTCTCCGTTCGAACTCGTGTATGGTAGACATCCCCGGGGCCTGCTCGACATTGCCAAAGAGGGATGGGAGCAGGAACCCACCCCTCACAAAAGTGTAGTAGAGCACATCGCGACCATGCAGGACCGGATGGCAGCGGTGATGCCAATAGTGAAAGAACACTTAGAGGAAGCCCAAAGAGCTCAAAGCCGGGTATATAATAGATCCGCTAAGGTCAGAACTTTTAACCCGGGAGACAGAGTCCTGGTACTAGTGCCTACTGTGGAGAGTAAATTCTTGACGAAGTGGCAAGGGCCCTACGAAATCCTAGAAAGAGTTGGGAGGTCAACTACAAGGTATATCAGCCGGGTCGGAGAAAGACCGAGCAGATATACCATGTCAATCTGCTAAAAGCCTGGAAAGACAGAGAGGGTCTGGGTACAGAAGGGTCTCCAGCTGACCGTCCTCCTGCACTGACTTTACAGGCCAAGGTGGTGCCTGAGGGGGCAGTGGCAGAAGTGACGATAGCCGAAACCCTCACGAAAAACCAGCAGCAAGAGTCTCGTGAGTTTGTGGCCAGGAATACGGATGTATTTTCAAAGCTGCCAGGGCGTACCTCGTTGATTACACACGACATTGTCACCGAGCCCCAGGTAAAAGTTCGGATGAGGCCCTACCGAGTACCTGAGGCACGGCGAAAGGCCATTTCAAAGGAGGTTCGTCAAATGCTGGAGTTAGGGGTTATTGAGGAGTCGAAAAGTGAATGGGCTAGTCCCATTGTGCTTATTCCCAAACCCGATGGGACGATACGGTTTTGCAACGACTTCCGGAAGCTGAACGAGGTCTCTAAATTTGACGCTTATCCAATGCCACGAGTAGACGAGCTCATTGAAAGACTCGGGAAAGCCCGGTACTTCTCCACACTCGATCTAACTAAGAGATACTGGCAAGTACCCCTTACGGATAGCGCCAAAGAGAAGACCGCGTTCATCACCCCGGAGGGTCTGTTTCACTACCTGGTGTTGCCATTTGGCTTACATGGGGCTCCAGCCACGTTCCAAAGATTAATGGACATCGTGTTGAAGCCTCATCAAAGGTACGCCTCGGCCTATCTGGATGACGTCATCATTTTCAGCAACGACTGGGAGAGCCACTTGGCCAAGGTACAGGCTGTGGTGGACTCTCTCCGGGCAGCGGGGCTGACTGCCAACCCCAAAAAGTGTGCTCTGGGAATGGAGGAGGCACGCTATTTGGGGTATGTGATAGGGCGAGGTATGATTAAGCCGCAGGTCAACAAGGTCGAAGCCATCCAGAGTTGGCCCCAACCAAGGACAGTAAAGCAGGTGAGAGCCTTTCTGGGAATTGTGGGATACTACAGGAGGTTCATCCCCAATTTTGCCACCCTCTCAGCCCCATTGACAGACCTTCTGAAAGGAAGACGGCCCGTTAGGGTAAAGTGGAACCCCCAGGCCGAGCATGCCTTTCTGGTCTTGAAGACGGTGTTATGCGGGTCTCCCATCCTTGTCACACCTGACTTCACCCAAACCTTCATCGTTCAGACAGATGCATCAGAAGTAGGGCTAGGTGCAGTCCTTTCTCAGGAGGTGAATGGGGAAGAACACCCCGTTAACTACCTGAGCCGCAAGCTCACGCCTGCAGAGAAAAATTACAGTGTGGTCGAGAGAGAGTGCCTAGCCATCAAATGGGCCTTGGAAGCGTTGAGGTATTACCTGCTGGGGCGACGGTTTCGGTTGGTGACTGACCACTCCCCACTCACGTGGATGAGCCAGTCAAGAGAGAGGAATGCGCGAGTCACCAGGTGGTTCTTGTCGCTCCAGAACTTTAACTTCACGGTGGAACACAGAGCCGGGAGGCTGCAGGGCAATGCCGATGCCTTGTCCCGGACTCACTGTTTGGTGGCAGGAGTTCACCCCCCCAGGGTTGAACTGAGGGGGGGGGGGTGTGAGGTAGCAAGGGGAATGGTAGTAGAGGGACGCTATGTTTCCCCAAGGATGGTGAGCTACTGCATGTATGGGACAGGAGATGCTTACATGAGCATAGGTGAGGTAGGTGTGGCCCCCGTTACTGAGAACGGTGGCTGTTGGTAAAGCCTGTTATGGGACCTCATCTATGAGGAATGGGGGAAGGTGTTTGGGCGGGCCTCCATTCCTCATCTCCCGCCCCAGGCTTTTGAAGTAGCTGGGAGGGAAAGACAGGTGAGAAATGTTAGGCCAGAAGAGACGGCTGTGAAGGTGTTGTGAGAGGAGATCAGACTGGAGAGGAGTTCAGTCTGGGGAAAAAGTAGCCTGTGAGAGCACAGAGAGCGTGTACCGGACCCCAAGGTGGGGTAGGACCCCTAGGCGAGCTCCAGGAGGAGCAGGTTTAGGGCCGACGCTGTTATCCTGATGTAAGGACTGTTTTTTTGTTTGTTTTGCCATTGTGTGAAATAAACCACACTTGTTTTTGGACTGAGCCTGAGTGTCACTGCCTTACTTGCTGCTGCAATAGAGACTGATCCCTACAACGTGTTAGGTTACGATAGACATGGCTATGTTAATAAAGTGTTAGTGCATCTGACAATTAGGGGATATTATGTTTTTATTAGGAGCATTAAAGGGGTTGTCCCGTTTGTGATAAGTCTGTAGTCAATATATGTGTCATTCTATGTGACTGAAGACTTTTGAATTCTCACAGTGCGCACACTCCACAATGTCAGGATTCTCTGGTGCTGGCGGTGAGACTGGGAGGTCACAAAACCACAAGTGTGCAATTTACATACATGCACTCACATACTCACTAGACATGCGAGACCTCGGTCAATGAAAATGAATTGAGTGAGCCTGGACACATCTTGTTGGAATGTGGCCAGAAGTATACAAATCACATACTTGTTCTCACATGACCATGCAATCTTGACAGTAGCATGGGAGAATCTGAAAGTGCAGACCATGTGCTGTGAGAATTCAGAGGCCTGCAGTCACCTCGATGGACTACAGACTTTCAGCTCAAACCTAAACAATCACTTTAATTATAACATTAATCATTGTAGCCCAATCCTAACAGTGTGTAATATACTCACTGTCAGGATTTAGCTCTTGCTGGTTTCAGCAGTCATCTCATGGCCTCTCCACTGATGGGATTTTCATACTATATAATATATTACGGTCATGTGATAGCTCTGTTTTTTCCTGCTACTTTGGTTTTCACCGAACAGTGAGAGAATTAAGTAAAGAAGCTTGTTGGCACGTGACAGTGAGGGTAAAAATCACATATGAATGATTGGTCACATGACGGCTACTCGGACTGCATGGGGGGGCAAGCTGAATTCTTGCCCCGGGTGCTAGAAAATTTATATACACTTCTGCATTTATACTCAACTCCTATTGGGCAAGGAAGAGAGCTTGGTCAGCCATTCAACCTACTGGCTATTAAGTTTCTTACCTGGAAGAGTGTCTCATGAAGAAATATAATACTAGCTGCAGGTAGACTTGAATTATTAAACCTAGCAATCAACTTTTGGTTGTTAATGGTAGAACGCAGACCTAGGCAAGGTGATGCTGATTGGCCACATCTGGCCAGCTGTATGTTCCAGTCCAGCCCTTGGACCGAGATACCAGAAGGGCTGCAACCAGTGGCCCACAGGCTGCACCATGCCCTTCACCTGCCACCAGCATCCCAATAACACTGCTATCTGCATCCTCGGGATACAAAACATCAATGCATTAAACTCAGTTGGTACATTAAAGAAAACAGATAAACTTTAGGACACCATTTATATGGCATCTGCATTTAATGAATTCCTTGCAATGTTTGTAAGAGACCTGATTATTTTCATAGTTAGATATATAGATGATAGTATAGATATATGGATGATACACAGATATGAAAACTGACATAAAAATGAAAAGTCAACTTTTTTTTCTAGGTAAAATCAGATGCTTTTTCATACACTTGTCTTGAGTCCTGCCTTATAGTAAAACAAATAAATGAAAGCTGACAAACACATGCATAGCTTTTGTGTCTTGTCTTAGGTTTTTGATTTTCATTTCTACAATTATTGAACAAGTCACTTTTGTTTGATTAATAACAGCAGAGATTAGAGATGAGCTATTCAACTGGTTCATGCTAAAAGTGACACTGATGGATTTACTGCATTGTTATCAATGGTTTCCTTTTAAATATGAATTGAAATGTGTGCAGTATGCTATGGAAGAGACCTGGTAAAGTCATGCCAATCCTGCACAATTATACAAGCCCACCTTATATTAACATCGAATCATTATAAAAAGGCTCCTCATCCCTTCACTGATAGTAGTAATGCTATAAGCAAATCATTAGTACAAAGGCTTCAGCGGTTTGCTGAAAACATTAGGGATCAAAAAGCATCACGAAAACCAAGAAAGACTCAAGACAGGTCAGGGATGAGGTTGTTGGGAAGAATAAAGCAGGGATAGGTTTAAAAAAAATAGCCCAAGTATTGAAAATATCACAGAATACTGTTCACTTCATCACCCAAGTTCTTGCTTTACTTACTATAGCTATTGACTTTTAGGATTGCAACTAGCAAGTGCTAGAGTTAAAGTCCTCTTCCTCTCTGGAGTCCTTATTTGCAAATTTTTCTACTTGGTATACATAATTTTTTTGTGTGTGTGCAAGGACTTTTTTAACCAAGAAGTTGACAAGACAAACTGTCTAAGGCCCCTTTCACATCAGCGGTTTTTTTAAATCATGGCAGATGCGGTGAAAAAAAACGCGACACTTGCGGCACAGTTGCGGCAAGCCCCATGCAATGTCTATGGGGCTTGCGGTAAGGGTGCGGCAAGTGCACAATATTTATCATTCAGGAGTAGCCACTTCGATGTGATTCATTCTATGACTGATTGTTTTGTCTAAAAAATTGACAGAGTTAATAAATGTCCCAATGTGTCAGCGGCTGCATGCTCTAGTCTCATCTACTTTGTGAAAAAGATAGCCCTCGTTTTAATGGCATCCATCTGCACAGGTGACTGGTTCGGGAATTGCATGATTGTGTGAAGACCCCTTTGAGAACCAAGTTTACAATGTTGGGGAAATGACTAGCAATCATGTAAGGAGTAGAGCTAGAATTCCATTCCTTCCATGATTGCTTTATGTTGTTTTGATTTTAACCCTTAACTTGCAGTGATTAAAAGTTTCTTAAAGTTTGATTGCTGCTGTAACACTAGAGGGCACTATATGACTGTTGTTGTGTAGATGATGCTTATTTCCAACTCCAGCCAAGAGATCTAGGCGAGCACGCTAAATAGGGATTCACTTTGCCGGTGATGTAAATAGGTTAGCTTTATACTAATGTGGCCAATAGTGTTTTGATTGATAGAAATGTTGGTTTTGACTAATTTTGCTGCTTCAGGGATTTTAGATCTTTAGTCAGATTTTTCTTTGGTTACTGAAGTACAATTATAAGCAGTTCATCCATTTTTACACATTGATATACATCAGGGGTCTCAAACTCGGCTGGGTTGGTGGGCCACACATGGAAAATTTTTTTTATCGGGGGCCGCATTGATTGTAGGACTAAGGGCCACGTCACACACACAGATAATTGTGCAGATATTGTTTGCAGATCTCTGGTTGTAGTGAAATCATGGACATAATGTTTCATTTTGTGGCCGTATATAAATGGAACAATGTGTCCATGATTTCACTGCAACCAGAGATCTGCGAACAATCTCTGCACAGATATCTGTGTGTGTGACCCTAAGTAACATTTTTAGTAATACCTGAATTTTTTGCTCAATGTAATACTGTCCAAATCCTTATTCCCTTCTTGTAGTAATGTCCGCATCTTGGTCCCTTTCTTGTACTAATATCGCCATCCTGATCCCCTTTTGTACTGATGTCCCCAAACTAGTCTACATTCTTTTTACACACACACATTCACTCACTCACAGGCACAGGCTCAGACGCACTCACAGGCACAGGCTCAGACGCACTCACAGGCACAGGCTCAGACGCACTCACAGGCACAGGCTCAGACGCACTCACAGGCACAGGCTCAGACGCACTCACAGGCACAGGCTCAGACGCACTCACAGGCACAGGCTCAGACGCACTCACAGGCACAGGCTCAGACGCACTCACAGGCACAGGCTCAGACGCACTCACAGGCACAGGCTCAGACGCACTCACAGGCACAGGCTCAGACGCACTCACAGGCACAGGCTCAGACGCACTCACAGGCACAGGCTCAGACGCACTCACAGGCACAGGCTCAGACGCACTCACAGGCTCAGACGCACTCACAGGCACAGGCTCAGACGCACTCACAGGCACAGGCTCAGACGCACTCACAGGCACAGGCTCAGACGCACTCACAGGCTCAGACGCACTCACAGACTCAGGCTCAGACGCGCTCACAGGCTCAGACGCAGACGCGCTCACAGGCTCAGACGCGCTCACAGGCTCAGACGCGCTCACAGGCTCAGACGCGCTCACTAGGCTACAGTCAGCGGCTCACAGGCTCAGACGCGCTCACAGGCTCAGACGCGCTCACAGGCTCAGACGCGCTCACAGGCTCAGACGCGCTCACAGGCTCAGACGCGCTCACAGGCTCAGACGCGCTCACAGGCTCAGACGCGCTCACAGGCTCAGACGCGCTCACAGGCTCAGACGCGCTCACAGGCTCAGACGCGCTCACAGGCTCAGACGCGCTCACAGGCTCAGACGCGCTCACAGGCTCAGACGCGCTCACAGGCTCAGACGCGCTCACAGGCTCAGACGCGCTCACAGGCTCAGACGCGCTCACAGGCTCAGACGCGCTCACAGGCTCAGACGCGCTCACAGGCTCAGACGCGCTCACAGGCTCAGACGCGCTCACAGGCTCAGACGCGCTCACAGGCTCAGACGCGCTCACCAGGCTCTCAGACGCGCTCACCAGGCTCAGACCGCTCCACAGCTCAGGCTCACAGCACACTCAGGCTCACTCGCACACTCAGGCTCACCGCACACTCAGGCTCACACCACACTCAGGCTCACACGCACACTCAGGCTCACACACACACTCAGGCTCACACCACTCAGGCTCACCTCACACAAACACTCAGGCTCACACACTCAGGCTCACACACTCAGGCTCACACACTCACATTAACTCACAGACACAGACTCTTTTGTAAAACTAACCTAGCCGGCGATCCTATGCAGGGGGCCGCCGCGATACTGCTGTATTATTACTTCCAGCCCCTTCACTGACACTTCACTGCCCGCTCGCTCTGCTCCCTATGCAAGTAACCTAGCCAGCGGTCCTGTGCGGGGGCCACCGCGATACTGCTTTATTACCACTTCCGGCCCCTTCATTGACACTTTACTGCCGCTCGCTCTGCAGCTTGCTCTGTGCCCTGCAAGTTCAATAGAAGCCGCCAACCAATGAGAGGCCCGCAGGTGACGTCATACGCCTCTCATTGGCTGGCGGCTTGTATTGAACTTGCAGGGCACAGAGCAAGCTGCAGAGCGAGCGGCAGTAAAGTGTCAATGAAGGGGCCTGAAGTGGTAATAGAGCAGTATTGCGGCGGCCCCCGCACAGGACCGCCGACATGATTCACTCTCCACTGTGTCGGGGTCGCACTGTGGGGCCCCAGGGGCCGCGAGTTTGAGACCCCTGATATACATCATGTTTATGCAAAGAATCAATATTAAGAGGACTGACCATTAGGCCTCTTGCTCACACTGCATTTTTTGCTGCGCTTTTTATGTGTATTTTGAAGCAGAATTGGTGCAGATCTGACAGACATCCGCAAGCCAGCAAAGTCTATGAGAATTCTGAAGTGTTGTGCTATTAGTGTGTATTCTTCCGCTGCTGAAAGGGTGCGGATTTTGGTGCCGACAAATCTGCTGCATGTCCATGTCAATTATTGCTGCGGATATTTTAGCCCTTCAAGCCATTGTCTTGATGATGAAAAACGTATGGCACACCTACACTCGTCTATGCTGAGTATTTTGTTGTTCACACCTTGTGGTAGAAGCACACCTAAACCACGTATAGGATTTGGTGCCGAAATTTCTGCAACAAAACGCTCAGCGTGAGCACATACTCTTATTGTTCTAGACTTCTCCAATTCTCCCTGGCATGCTGGATTGCAGCTTCTGGGCCAAATCTTAGCTGATGAGTAACCCACTCTTTTCTAATCCGTCCTTGGGTGTTTATCACAATTTCCACATTTTTTTTGTCCACCTGCTTTTAGATAATTGACCGTAAGTTCTCAAAGGGATTAATATATGTGGAGTTTACTGGCCATGGACCCAAAATGTCACTCTTGTATTCACTTAGCAACTTAGTTATCACTATTGCCTTGTATCCAAGGGGTAACGTTTCTCCTTGTAGAGAGTGACATGTCCAGCATAGCTGGTGAGGAGGCTTATGAGTCATGCAATGTTCCTCAGGGAAATGATGTGCAAATTGCCTCTTTAGAAAGGAAGAGGACTTCAACTATTGGAAACAGCAATTTAAAACTTTTGCATTTTGACATGGTGCTCCATGAAAGCAACATCATACCAACATGAAAGCAACCTAAGACCATACAGAAGTGTTGCTTTTTATCCAAGGGATTGGGCTTACTTACAATTTTGCCTAATTATCATGCCTTGAATAAAGAAGAATGATATTTAAGAATCATCCAGTAGCAACTTCTCTTAATAATATAGTGATGGCCAATGCTTTTTCCAGCATCGTAGCGCACCCTGTCACAAGGCAAACGTTATAACTACCAGTAAGTGGCTTGGTGAACAAAACATTGAAATTAAGGGTCCACGGTCAAAAATTTACCAGATTTCAGTCTGACACAAAATCGGAGCATGCAGTATTTTTGTGTTCGGGGAGAAAAGTCTCCCCAAATCGGATCCTCCAGGATTCTCCCGAATCCTCCTGGATCTGGGTCAAACCGGCACTCCCTAACATGGGAATCTATGGGGCCAGATTGCTCCGATCCGGGAGTATCCGGCAACCAGACACTTGTGGCTGCACTCTGCTGTAATTTCAGGACCGCGGCTAGCTCCCTGCTAGCTGCGATCTTGAAAAATCAGCAGCTGCAGCTGATATTAGCGGCATCGGGCTGCACACTGGACCAGAGGACATATTTGCCCTCCGCTTCTGTTTGCAAATCTGGTCTGGGGCTGTCAGGTTCATCCCTGACAGTCCCAGATCGGATCACACCGCGGTGTGAAGCCGGCCTTACAGTGCAGTGTCAGGTTTCACTTTCAGGTCTGTTCAGTTGATATCACCACGGAGAGAGAGAGTTGCTGCAGGTCTGCATTATCTAGACTCCATTTGTTTCTGTAAAGAAGATAGCCTGCTGTACTGTGACAGTTTCTGTATTGTAGCTCACCTCTTGTGATGCTGCACACAGAGAGCAGAGAGGAGAATACAGACCCCCCCCCCCCACTGATCTCCTGTGCTGTGATGTGACATGCATATTCATGCATGGGGAGTGGACAGCAGAGAACTATGTGGATCATTCGCTATGAGTTGAACGTGCAATTTAAACAATGTGATATTGTGTTAGCGCTACAGACACAGCCAGAAACACCGCTCTATGATTAATTACCTTGCGGTTTTATTGTACCAATATCAAGTACCCGGTCTCCACAACGCGTTTCGGCGCTGATTGCGCCTTTCTCAAGTGATTGCCGGGATACAAAATTAAGAATGCTTAAATAGTATACTAGACACAGGAGGAGGGGACAAAATTAATCACTTGAGAAAGGCGCAATCAGCGCCGAAACGCGTTGTGGAGACCGGGTACTTGATATTGGTACAATAAAACCGCAAGGTAATTAATCATAGAGCGGTGTTTCTGGCTGTGTCTGTAGCGCTAACACAATATCACATTGTTTAAATTGCACGTTCAACCTCCCGCTGGGAAGCGTGATATCCAGCAGCTTGACCTCCAGAACCTGCCGTACAATAATCACCACTCCCTCAGAGGATCACTTGGATCAGCAGTCTGTGCACCAGAGGATCACACAAATTCGTCTCTCCAAGGCCCCGGACGGTGTGGAGACCCCACGGGGTCACAACTCAGCCCATAAACTAGTTGTGCAGTCGGCACAACTAAACAAGGTGAGCACGGGGTCATATCACCGATCCCCATTCACAAATATAGCAGTTTGGCGCAAACCCCTGTTTTCTTTACATTCGCTATGAGTGACAGATGGAAAAAATCTCTTTATTTGAAGCTTACAGAAGATGGGGGGAATATAATTAATAGAAATTCATAAATAGAGAGCTTAGAGGGAGGAATTAGAAAATGATAGCAGTTACATGTGGATTTTTGACCTGACCATTTTTCTTTAAACCAGAAAGTTATGTCACGCATATTAGTTGATAAATAACATTTCCTACATGTCTACTTTACTGCATAGTTTTGGAACGAAATTAAACCCTTCAGCAGCTTCACAGAAATGAATGCAGAGAGGAATGAAAAAATAAATACATTTATATTTTCTTAAAAATGTTGCTTTAGACTCAATTTGCAGGATAGGGCAGGACATCTTCCCCCCCCACCCCACCCCATCTGATGTGTCAGATTGGAGGGAAATGAAGATGATGGAATGCTGCAGCAGTCACTATGTGTGCGCCTGTAGCGGTGCAGGGGCCGCGTGGAGGGGATGGCTGGTCTGCTGTTGGGGAATGACAATTTTATCTGATCTGACGTTTGATGTTTGATTACACCAAATCGGATAGAAGATGGAACAGAGGAGGCGGCAGCAGTTTTGCAGCATTCGCCAGTACGTGGAGAGGGGAGGATTGAACGGAAGCTCCTGAAACATCTGGAGAAATGGAGGGGACTAAGTGGGACTCGGGGATGTCATTTCTTTCTAAGCTGACATGTCTGATCTTTTAAGAGATGCAGAGGAGGCGGCAGTTTGATGCGCCATCTTGCAAGCTCCGAAGGAGGGGTGGGAGGGAGTTTTATGATACCTGGGATCTTGGCGGCCCGGTTACCATTTCATTCAACAGGTTCTCAGCTACCACCCCCCCCCCCCACACACACACCCAACTGTAACTGAAATTTTTTTGAGTAAAATGTAATCGATAATTTGTAGAAATTCAGTAGAAATTAAAGCTTTTTCATTCTTTACTAGATCTCATTTGGATATACATGGTCAGATTGAACATTTGTATTGTCTAATATGGACTTAGATACCGAGGCAAATGGCACTGAGCCACTGATGCCAGTGATTGCAGCAGTAATATGTTGTAGATAGGATGTCTCAGAAGTAAAGAACTCCAATGTGTATTGAAGAAGCAGTGTTTGACTAGGGTATTGTAAAGTCTACCGGGCATAATAGCAAACCACAACCGTTGAGTGACATTGGAAATATATAGCCACAGAAGCCTTTATTAATACAATTCTTAACATATTAACTGTTATAGAGACAGCACCAAAATACTATTCCCCAATTACATGGCTCTAACTCAGGACTGACAAATGTCACAGTGCTGTCCCTTTAAACTTTTCAACCTGTTCCCCGGGAATCATCCCAGCATGAACTATCATAACAGGTACTGAAGGGTTATCATACCTCTGATGTGACCCTCCTCCATCAACCAAGACCATCCCTGACCTCCTCACCTCCAGCTGCCATGTCAATAATATGACAATTCCTTCTGACCCCCACCAACACTGCCTTCTGTCTCTCTTTTTTTGCTTTATATAGAAGGGTGGGTGTTCACATGTCCTGGATCCAAGGAATAAGGGGCACCAACAGATTTTTCTCTTCTTTACAAGGATACACTTGACCCTTCCTTTGTCTACACCCCTCCCTACAACTTTCCTACCAATCTTACCAACTTTCTTAACCATGTGACCTCCACTCAAATTTTTATAACAACCCCCCTCTTGCTATGTGTACTTGCAAAAGCCACTATTAACCCTTTCCTCCCCCACTTCTTATTAACCCCATCTGCCCTATTCTTACAAAACCCTGCCATACTCTGGCTTCCACTATTGCTGCACCCATTGCAGTCATTTTCTGAAGCTGCAGTCACAGCAGTAGCAGCAAGTAAGTATGGCATATTTTATGTTAACGTGTCACCTACATGTAGGCCAATTTTGTTGGTTACACAGACAACCTCTTCCATTATCCATTTAATGTATTAGAATCACAGCAATGACAACTCAAGAAACAGCACGTGTATGATTTGCATTGCTTGTCAATGGCACATGCACAATACATTACTAATCTTCCTAGGAATGTAAGTTACACAGAACAGATGTGATGTCATTGATCTGGAAGCTCCAATTAGGGCGTGTAGTTAACGTCTCTGCAATTAAAATAAAGAAAATATACCTTTGGTGACATTCGTTACAATCTTTAAATCTTTTTTTTTTTAATTAAGAACCTGAACTTAATATGTCAACCACCACCTTCCTTAAATGACTGTCAGTGAACATGCAGGGCTCCTTAGATTAGATTGCTCTACATATGGCCACTAACCTAGCACTAACCAAAATGTGAGTGGAGTAGGGTGAAACCAGTACCTTACCCTCCTTATGTGTTAGTATTTTGCTGACTTTGATAAGACTATATCAACTCAATGTTCTCCTCTCTTCCCAGCACTTCATCAGGGTTTCCTTCTAGCGTCACAATGTCTATAATATGGTATTTACACCTTCTCCCACATACCCACATTCACTTGAATGCGGCAGAGTTTAAAATCTGGACTTCATTTGACATTCTTTCTGGTGTTCATTTGTTGTTGTTATGGTAGAAATGCCATGTCAGTTCAATTGTGTTTTAATCGCATTTTTGGAGTGTTTTTTTATTTTTATTTTTTTGCACAGTTTTTGTACGGGATGTGTTTTTTCTTCTTCTAAAGGCCCTATACACATCGGATTAAAGATGGCTGAACCTGCTGATATCGGCAGTATGTATTGTACGACAATCTTTTGTGGGCCTTCTGACTCCTTCCTGACAGATGAAGTTGAGGGAGACATACTAGTGCATCTAAATGAATTAGAATATTATCAAAAATCAGTATCATATTGCCATGTTTCAGGGTGTTTCTGGGAGCCCTGAAACACGTTGACTAATAAATGAATATTATATTCAGCCTTTGATGTCTCATGGAATATGGCAGCTCAGTTTTTAACCCTTCATACTCCCTACTTTAATTTTCTGAGATAATGACCTTTGGGTTTTCATTGGCTGTAAGCCATAACCATCAACATTTACAGAAATAAACACTTGAAATAGATCACTCTGTTTGTAATGGCTCTGTATAATATATGAGTTTCACTTATTGCATTGAATTGAATTAACTGTTTCATGTTATTCTAATTCATTGAGATGCACTAGTAGGTTTCCAACAGCCAATATTTTTCTCTGGAAGATGAGCTCCGAGCTGAGTATGACGGAATTGGTAAAAATAGTTGTCAGCCAAACAAATGTTCATCTAAGGGTGCTTTCACATCTGCGTTTTTCGTAATTCGCGGCAGATGCGGTGAAAAAACCGCATCTGCCGCGTTTACCGCATAACCGTTCCACTTGCGGCGCGGTTGCGGTTTTTTCTATGCAATGTATAGGGGACTTGCGGCAGATGCGGCAAGTGCGGTTTTGCACTTGCGGCAGGTGCGGCCGCGAAAAAAACCGCAGCAAGCCGCGGTTTTTTTCGCGGCCGCACCTGCCGCAAGTGCAAAACCGCACTTGCCGCATCTGCCGCAAGTCCCCCTATACATTGCATAGAAAAAACCGCAACCGCGCCGCAAGTGGAACGGTTATGCGGTAAACGCGGCAGATGCGGTTTTTTCACCGCATCTGCCGCGAATTACGAAAAACGCAGATGTGAAAGCACCCTAAGAGCAATGTAATTTGTATGTGGGGAAGGGAGGTTAATTGAGTCAGTTGATGAATTCTGAGCTTTTTTTTTTTTACTAGGAGAAACCCTTCAAGAATTGACATGTGGCTGTTTTGTCCACACTTATAAGTACCATGAACAGACAGAACGCCATCATGTGCACTATTTGAGTGATTGTCCATTATAAACAATATGAAATGTATTCACAATTCACTCTTTCAATGTGGATTATGGAGCTAAAAATGCTGAGTGAAGCAGGGTAAATACAGCTTTTGTGGTAGGCCTTATGCCATGAGCTGAGCTCTCCTCTGAGCTGAACACCTGCTGCTGTATTCATCTTTGTCACCCATGTAACAAGCTGGCTTTACCTCTCCCATGCCACCCTTAGATTACGAGAAAAAACAGATATTGCGCCACACTGCAACTGGAGGAACTTAATACACGGTTTTACTATGTTTGCACTAACCTTTACTGGTTGTGCAACACCCCGCACAACCAGACTGATGGCTTAATGTGGATCACTGTAGTGACAGGGGACAATATTCCCTCCTCCTCAGATACTCCGGGCCTGGTGGTCGGCTCCTTAGTTCCTCTGGAGATGGAGGTGGGCTCCTTCACTCCTCCACCCGAAGAGGCAGACTCGCTGCACTGGCTTCCGTCCCAGCTCCACACTGTGTATCAGTTGATCATTCAAGGGTGGGTCTTTATGATGTACTGCCAGGTACTGTGGATCTTAGAGCAGCTCACACACCGCACTCCCAACAAGGGAGAAGGAGATTAGCAAATAGAAAAACAAGCTGTGTCAGAGGTTTGGAGCGCTAAAGAAACCACGGGTTGGTGATTAAATTACCGATAATTTATTGCACGAACAGCAGGGGTCCAGTATGCCACAACGCGTTTCGACGCACAAATGCCTCCACTTGAGAAAGACGCATCTGTGCGTCGAAACGCGTTGTGGCATACTGGACCCCTGCTGTTCGTGCAATAAATTATCGGTAATTTAATCACCAACCCGTGGTTTCTTTAGCGCTCCAAACCTCTGACACAGCTTGTTTTTCTATTTGCTAATTACCCTTAGATTATGGTCACACGCTGCGCATTTCCTGCGCTTTTAGGGGAGCGCATTTTTTTGCCGCGTTTTGCAGCTACGGTGTTTAGTGCAGGTACAAAAACGAGGTGCATTCACACAACGCATTTTTCTATGTCTGCATTTCTCCCCCAAAAGCGCAGAAGGGAAGTTTTGTCACATGGGGGATGAAAAATCCTGTGCTCCTCCCTCGTGTGACATGTGTGACAAGCCTTTTGTATTAATATACACTGAGAAAGCTAAATATAAGTCATCAAAAGGTATTAAAAAGAAAAATTGAATACATACCTCTCCGCCGGCTGTTCCCGGTTACCAGGAGCTGAGGCATTCACATCTATTGTGCTGCCTGGACCTTCCAGCTCTGTAATTGGCCAATAGCGATCATGTGATATGTGATGTGCATACCACATGACCGCTACCGGCCAATCAGAGCTGGAAGGCCATTCAAACGATGCGCTACTCCAGCACGTATAATAGGGCCTATGGGAGAAAGCATGCGCAAAAAAGCATCAACAATTGACATGTTGATTCTTTTTACATGCGCGCTTTCTCCCATAAAAGCGCGGCGTATATTTACGCATGGCAAAAGTGAATTTCCATTCACTTTGCCGGCAGACGCAGGTGCGCTTTTGCAGGTGGTCTCTTTCCTGAAGCAGCTTCACTAATTGCTTTGTCGTCATTGTTTGCAGCAGATCAGTTGCCGATATCTTCTTTTTACACTATAGAATGAGAATGTTATTTTTTTTATCACTTCATGGTTTCTGAACCCTAAATTAGTTAAAAGAGGTAACAAAAGACTGAACATGTGCACACCAATGTTTTTTTTTTACATTCCTGTGCACTATATTCATTTTTTGGGCATATTTTCAAGCAGAATCTGCCTGAAGAAGACATCGCATACCAAAAAAGGTCTAAAAATCGACCTCCATAAGAACACAACTACCTCCACAATAGCCATCCAAAAACTGTTCAACTTTTTCCCCTCTTTATGTCCTTTTTTTTGTTCGGAAAAATGTTGACAGTTTATAAATAAGATGATAATAATTTATTATTATTATTATTATTATTATTATTAGGCGGCATGGTGGCTCAGTGGTTAGCACTGCAAGCCTTGCAGTGCTGGGGTCCTGGGTTCAACATCTGCAAGTAGCTTGTATGTTCTCCCCGTGTTTGCGTTGGTTTCCTCCGGACACTCCAGTTTCCTCCCACATTGCAAAGACATACTGATAGGATATTTAGATTGTGATCCTCAATGGAGACAGCATTACTGGTGTATGTAAAGTGCTATGGAATTAATAGCACTATGTAAATGAATAAATATATATATTATTATTATTGTTATTATTAATAATATTAAAACAGCACTCCAGCAGGGGGGGTTTTCAGTGCTGGAGTGGTTCTTTTAATATAAGGTTTCTACTCTTAGTAATATACTCACCGTCCAGCATGTTCACCATTTACTGACACCGCTCCGGTCACGCGGCACCATCTTCTGACTACAATATCTGACTGGCCGGAAGTCAGAAGTTCCATCATAAGCTCTCATTGCAAGACTATGAGACCAGAAGAAGGATTTCATATCAAAAAGTGACTTCTGGCGCATTCCATTAAATACTGGAGCAGCCGGCAGGTCAAACTCCAGAAGACTGACCAGAGATAGATGTGAAGACGGTGACAGGTGAGTATAAGAATGGGGTCAATGAACTTAGATTAGAAGCACCATTCCAGCATTATTTTTTTTATTTTGATAAAAATGTAGATCCCTTTAATGTCCGTATTATGGTCCAAATCCCACAGGTCTAGTAAACCAGATTTATTTCTGTTAATATCCTGTAATATGTATTTTTGTTGTAACTCTTTTGATTGCTACCTTTGTTAGGTGACACTAGAGTTTGTCTTCTTTCTCACTGAAGTGACAATATGCATATTTCCCAGAGGAGCATGGTGGATATAAGTCTCCTCGGCCGGCAGGCTGAATGCTCTCCACAAGGAAAATAACTATTCCCCCACACCTTTAAGAATAAAAAAAATTCCAACTAATTAAAAAAATAAATATATTAAAAAAAAAAGTACAAACATTTGTTTTTTTAACTTTAAAGCCTAATGCCCACACTGCGTAATTTGATTAGTTTTTTGACAAATTTGCATCAAAATCTGCTTGCCTGTCCTGAAGCCAGCAAAGTCTGAGATTTCAGAAGTGCTGTGCCAGCATTGCGTTTTCTTTCCTTGCATATTTGGTTGGTGCACATTTCCCTGCATTTTTAAACACCTCCAGTCGTTGACTTCATTATAATTAACACATGGCAGAAATATGCACCAAATACGCAACAAAAGGTGGTGCATTATTTTGGTGCCTTTTTCTGCTACAGGATGCACATTTGATGCAGAAAGATTCTGCACTGAATCTTCAGTGTTGGCACAGACCCTAAAAATCCAATTTGTCCTTTCACCTAAAGGGCCTCTTGACACGCTGAGACTTTCCAGCGATCCCTCCAGCTATCCGATCTGACCGGACCTCTATGCAGTCGCTGGTGAGCTCACAGGCAGACTCACCAGCGACCAGTGGACCAGCAACATTGTGGAAAGAATATAAACTATTCTTTCCACTATGTCAAGCTCCCACCTCCGTCTTCTGACAGGCTGCAGTAAGCGGGAGCAGGCTGGCAACCATGATAAACAACGGGCATCTAGGCAGCGTGCAGCACCTAGTTACCCGATGTAAACCTTGGTTACCAGCCTTCTTCGCTTCCAGGCTGGTATCCAAGGTACACAGTGGGTATCTAAGCACATCGCTGTCCCTACTTACCCGCTGTGTACCTTGGATACTAGCCTGGAAACGGAGAAGGCTGGTAACCAAGGTATACGTCGGCTAACTAGTCGCTGCACGCTGCCTAGATGCCCATTGTTTACCATGGTTACCAGCCTCTGAGGTCGCTGATCGCTGGTCTCTCACTGTCACACGCAGCGATGCGTGCTGACCAGCGGGGAGACCAAGGACCGAAAAATGGTCCTGAACGACTTGCAGCGATCAGCAACCTACCGGCAGGGGCCTGATCGCTGCTATGTGTCACACACTGTGACATCACTGGCGAGGACGCTGTTACGTCACAAAACCTGTGACGTTTCAGCTACATCGCTAGCGATGTTGTAGTGTGTGAAGTACCCCAAAGACGTTCAGGTCATGGCTTATAAATGACACTCTGATGAGCTCACTAAACAAGCAATGGCAAATTTTTTGACACAGGAAACACAAGACGTCTGATCACTGGAGGAGTAATTAGCAGAGTCATCAGTAAATGTTGCATGAAGAGTCACTCTAAATCACAGCTCTCTGTATCAAGTGATTCATCACACGTTTCCTTATCTCAAGAAGACGCCTGATCAGGATTCATAACACAGCAGTGTGCCAAAAGTAATGTATGTAAAGCGACTGTACAGCTACTGCAGCATGGAATAAATGGGGATAAATTATCTAGTTATAAAACTTAAATACACTACATAGATAGATACATAGATAAAGCACTACAAAAAACATGGACAAAAATGTACCTATAGGTTAGGCCGCTTCTACATCATGTCTCACATGTCACACTGTTATCAAAAGGAAAATTGAAGCTAAACAGTGAAGAGAAATATTTCCCAATACAGGTGCTGGCTGGCACAGGGGGTAGGGGGGCAAATGCCCCCAGGCCAGTGGTCAAGCAGCAGTTTTGGGGCATCCCGGCCATGTGTCAAGTTGGCCTGGGAGGCCGCTCTGCCCCTGAAGCTCACTGCTCGTTGGCCACGGCTGTGTGCTTGCCCTCCAGGCTGAAATTTACCAGCCAGCCCCTATCCTAATGTGACCATTAAAGGAAATCTGCCACATTTTTTATATTAAACTGCCCCGAATGTCCTGTTAGTGATCAATGTGCACCACTAATATGGTGTTCTCACACTAAGCTCCCCCAAAAAAAGAAAAAAAACCTCTTTTGACCTGACAATATGATTCCTCAGGTCAGCATCACCAAGCCGATACCAAACTTTAGGGTATTGTCTGTGGAGGTTGTCTGTGTTGCCTCTGTCTCATACTTGCCACTTTTTGATTTTTCTGTCAATGGAGCTCTATGTGAGCTTATATTGTTTGTGTGAGCTGTTGTTCATTACATTTTTTGGGAGAGGAAGAGTGACTACCAAAAATGTCAATTCTGGAGTTTTAATTTATTTTTCATTTTTAGTGTTTAATGCCCAGTTTAAATAATTGTATATTTTGATAGATCAGACATTCATAGGCCAAACAATGCGAAGGAGATGATTTAAACCCTGATTTGTATTGTTTTACATAATATTTTTTAAACTTTATTTCTTTATCTTTATTTCTTTGCCCCTCTCGAGAACTTGAACTAAAAATAGTTTGATTGTAGTGTATTGTATTAAATAGTGAAATGGTTATACTCTTATAAAGGCCAGACACAAGCTTTGCTGCAGAGAAGGACACAGATGGAAAAAATAGGGGCCCTCAGTAGGACCCCAACTGCAAAGAAAACCCAACTGCACTCCACAATAGAGTCAGTATGGGCATTGGAAATCAGTGTGCACACACCCCAGCTATTTCTTTTTTTTTTTTTTAAACCATTAGATTTTTATTATTAATAGCTTGACAAATACAAGTAAGCCTTAAAACAGAGGCAATACAAAAAGGGGAAAAAGTGGGAAGGGGGGACAGGGAAGGGGGTCAGGGGCTATCACATGCAATAAAATATGTCATTCCAAGCAAAATAAAACAAGAACAGTACAAAACAACTCCAGGCAAGGCAATGTCATCGCAAGAGATATGCGGGAATATCAGAAGCCAGGGATGAGGAGGTCCAGGGATCCCACCACATGAGGACCCTATTCTTGGACAGGGAGGAGGCTGTAAGAGACTCATAGCAAAAGTGGAGATTTAGCTTATTGACCAATTCAGACCTAGAGGGTGCAGTGAGAGCCTTCCAATGTGCCGCTATGCATTGTCTGGCAGCAACCAGAATATTGGAGACAATAGGCCGCAGAGGCGAGGGGAGATCCACCAAGGAAATGCCCAGGAGAGCTAACGGGCTCGTCAGGGTGATGGGGAGGTGGGTCACCTCAATCAGAACTGATTCAACCTGACGCCAGAAGGCATTAATGAGGGGGCACTCCCACCAGACATGTGCTAGAGATCCTGATGAGCCGCATCCCTTCCAGCAGGAGGAGGAAGCCAGTTGGAGTTTGGCCAGGCGAGCTGGAGTCATATACCATTGTAAAAGGATCTTCCTAGCCTGCTCCATGTGGCCCACACACGAGGAAAATTTCGAAGGGTGGGACAAGGCAAAAAAACAATCATCCGCTGAAGCGGAGAAGGAGAGAAGGGATTCCCATGAATCCATGCAGGGGAGTCTAGGCTGGACCCCAGCTATTTCCATGCCACTGTCAATGATTGATGCAACCTGTAAATGGTTAGAAAGCAGCAATCAGAGCCCTCTTGATGTGAAGTACAGTCACGTCAGGGTATATGAAGGGGTTAATGCATCCTATATAATTGTAAATCTATAAATAAATTAAAATAAGTACGGTACCTCCTATCTAGTGATCTTCAATAACCTTTACAAAGGTTACTAAGTCTGTCGTTTAAGCGGAGGGTTTTCGTCACTAGGTGCCATACCTTCAAGGTGTTTCTGGTCATGTCTGTCAAAGGTACTAGGTCTGTGGAGTCTTTAGGGGAAATCCAAAGCAGGTGTTTCAGCGGAATCCCAAACCCTCTTGCTCCACCCCTACCCATTTCTTGGAGGACGCATGATAATGCCAATCTAGAGCTCTAACAAGAGAGGAAGCCACAAAGTACGCTCGTATGTTGGGTAGTCCAACCCCTCCTCTGGTCTTGGGCAAGGATAGGATATTCATTCGCAATCTGGACCTCTTGCCCCCCAGACAAATCTAAGGATCATAGATTGCATTTTGGAGAGGAAACCTCTATCCAATAGAACAGGAACTGTCTGAAAAGTATATAAGAGTCGGGGCAAGACATCCATCTTGACTACGTTTATTCTCCCGAACCAGGATAGCTTTAATTGTCTATAGGAGGTAAATGCCGATTCCGCGTTAGTCAAAAGGGGTTGATAATTTAAATTGAATATTTGTTTAAGATCTTTTGGTATAAGGACTCCCAAGTACTTAATGGCTTCTACTTTCCATTTAAATGGGAACTGTTTAGATAGATGAGAAACCAATTCTCCAGGCAAAGAAAATATTGAGTGCCTCGGTTTTGGAGCAATTCACTTTAAAGTTGCTCAATTGTCCGAACCGTTCAAACTCCATTAAGACCGAAGGGATGGAGACCAGGGGCTGGGAGATGTAAAGTAGCAGGTCATCTGCAAATAAGGCTAATTTGTGATGACTCTGTCCCAGCTTGACCCATGGATGCATTCATTGGACCTAAGTGCAAAATATTTAACTATTATAGTGTCAATTCAAAAGTCACCAAGAACACAATCAGTCATTTTTTCACAATTGCCCGTCAATAGTTTGAATTTGATATAAAGAAACATAGTCTTGTAACATCTCAAATGAAAGCTGTTACCGTTCTGAGTAAAATGACGCCTCTCCCACTTCATTATCTTATTTCTAGCCTGAGATAAAAAAATGTAAAGTCGTACCAGGCCAAAATTCACCCTTTTTTTAAACTTTAAAAATCTGTAAAAAATTAACTGATGAAGAAAAAAATTCCAAACTTTTAATTTGTAATTAACTAAAGTAGTACTTCATAAAGGAAAAAAAAAAAAAAAATCTAAAGACGTCAGGTAAAAAAAAATATTCATATTTAGATCACTTGATATGGAATGACCCATTGACGCTCTTACTAGTAAAATATGTTAAAATATGATCCCATTGCGATCCCAACTTGAAATTTGGTACAGATGTGGCTAAGAGCAAAGCAGACACATGGGCAGTTTTTGAAATATTTAAAGCGCGCCGATTTTTCGGAAATGCGTTTTAAAGTTTTGCGCTTGCGATCACATGGGTAAAATATTAACAAATATCCTCTTGTGACATATCTGATGAAAGCCTACACAGTTCTGAGTAGATTGGTGTTTATTTTGTTTCTCTATCTTATTTCTAGCCCGAGATATGATAGAAAATGTAAAGCCATACCAGGCCAAAATTCGCACTTTTTTAAAACTTTAAAAATCTGTAAAAAATTAACAGATAAAGAAAAAAATTCAAAACTTTTTTTTTGTAATTAGATAAAGTTGTTCTTCAGATAGAAAATTTTTTTTAAAAATCTGAGGACGTCAGGGAAAAAAAATATTCATTTTTGGATCACTTGACATGGAATGACCCTTGTACAAAGTCTAAAAAATATATTTGATGGACCATAGACTGCTTGATAAAGACTCTTGATGTGATCAAAATGTCACATTATGGCACAATAAAGAAGCTATTTTTCTATTTTCATTATATTGGGGCACAGTCAGCTTTTCATATATTTACGGTAATTGCCAAGTGGACTCCTTGGATTTGATGTTGAAATTCACATCAATGGTAGAAATTTATCTTCGCGTATATGTTACATTGGCAAAATTATCCAATTATAAATATGTAGATAATTGCTTGTGATGGGTGGAAATCTTTACATCTGTGTCTACATTTAGATTGCTGGTAATTGAGCAACACAAGTATTTACCGTACATCTTTATCAGTTTAAGTCTAGACAAACCAGTGTTTTTGCATGGTACTAATATTACCTCACCAAGTTCAAAGGTCAACTACTCATACAGGGATTTAGGAATATTTTAAACCAGAAATGAACTGCCCGGTCTATGGGACTATAAGACATGGAGAACAGATATCTAAGCTTGACGTTGATTGTAAGATGACCCTTGTGACATGGGCATATATACACATATCTGAGACTAATTATGGTTTTCCATAGAGAAAAATAATTCCCACTTTTGCAGATATCATTAATGTTTATTGTCACAAAAGTAATTTTCAACACTTCTCACCTCAAAAGAGCCTTTAAAAGAGGTACCAGGCAGGAAAGGCAAAATAATATTCTTAGGCTGCTTTCACATTGCGTTTTAGTTAAATCCGATGCTGTCCGATGAAAATCGGACAGCATCGGATCCGAATCAGCCCCCATGTTATCCAATGGGGATCGGATTTGGCATATTTGCCATCCAATTTGCCTCCGATCCGATTCTGTCCGATTTTTTGCAGGAGAAAAAATCATAGACTGCTGCGAATTTGGCTCCTGAAAAAAATCGGAGAGAATCGGATCGGAGGCAAATCGGATGGCAATTATTCCAAATCCGATCTGAGACTTTAACATGGGGCCCTATGGAGCAGGGTCCGAGGAAACATCTGACGTCTCCTCGGACCCGATTTTAGTGTACCGAGCATGCTCAGTACACTAAAACTATTGTGTGCCGCCTAATTTCACTTCCGCAATGTATATACATACATTGCGGAAGTGAAATATAACTAAAATCAAGTGTTTAAAATAAAAAATCTTTATTCTCACCTGCCAGCGCTCCCCTGGCATCTCCATCAGCTCCCTGCTCGGTAACAGGACCTGGGATGATGTCACAACCCGATCAGCTGATCGGGTCACATGAGCGGTTACCGCAGTAACCGCTCATGTGACCTGATGACGCTTCTGACATCATCGTAGGTCCTGTAAAACCAATCTGGAGCTCTATGGACATGCCGGGGGAGCGCTGGCAGGTGAGAATAAATATTTTTTATGTTGGAATGACAGGAGGAGCGGGGAGAAGAGGAGAGGGGAGAACAGAGGGACAGCAGGGGAAAACAGGAGGACAGCAGGGGGGAGCAGGGGGACAGCAGGGGACAGCAGGGGACAACAAGATGACAGGAGGCAGAGAGGAGGGGAACGAGGTGACAGGAGACCAAACTGATCCTACAAAATGTCGGAATCGGATGCCTATTTGGCATCCGATTGCAGGAATCAGTTTGGATCCGACATCGGACAGCATAACTAACACGTAATGTGAAGGCAGCCTTAGGAAGATTGTTCAGATCCAAACACAGCAGCATTTCAGAGTTAAAGGGGTTTTCCCACAAATAAAGTTTATTTTTCTCAATAGGTCTTGAAATAATAATAATTTCAACAAATGGATGTGATTAAAAAAAAAAAAGTTCTTGTGCTGAGATAATCTTATATATGTGTCCCTGCTATGTACTGTGTAATGGCTGTGTCTGACAATACAGGGACATGGTCTGATCATACCACATCTTTTGTGCTGATATAATCTTATATATGTGTCCTTGCTATGTATTGTGTAATGGATGTGTCTGACCATACAGGGACATGGTTTAATCATACAGAGTATACAGCCATTACAGCACGAGATAGCAAATAATTCTTTTTTTCAATTAAAACCAATTTTTTAAAAAAAATACAGAAATGTTTTACCTCACAAAAACATTCAGCTGATTCTTTTTGTGAAGTAAAACATTTCCCTTCATGTTTTTACTTCCTCCCTGGCCAGGAGATGTGGTATTATCAGACCATGTCCCTGTACGGTCAGACATGTTCATTATATAGTACATAGCAGGGGCACATATATAAGATTATCTCAGCAAAGGAGTTGTGGTATAACCAGACCATGTCCCTGTACGGTCAGACATATCCATTACACAGTACATAGCAGGAACATATATATAAGATTATCTCAGAACAGGAGATGTGGTATGATCAGACTATGTCCCTGTACGGTCAGACACATCCATTACACAGTACATAGCAAGGACACATATATAAGACTAGATGTTGACCCGATGCTATCGCATCAGGAGGGTGGTGTCTGTGCCGCTGTCTCTGTGCCTGTCTCCACCTGTGCACTGTCTTCTCTCTGTGGAGTCTGTCCCTTGTGCCTTTTTCTTCGGTCAGTGCCGTCCCCCCACGTGTGCGGTGTCTCCCCCTTGTGCGCCGACTGTGTCTAATGTGTGCGCTGTCTCCCCCATTTGTGCCGTCTCTCCCGTGTGCGCTGTCTCTGTCTCTCCTGTATACAGTGGCTGTCTGCCTGTCCCCCTTTATCTGTGTCCCCTGTGCCTCTGCATGTCTCCCCCTGTGCCTCTGCCTGTCCCCCTGCCTCTGTGTCTCCCTGTGCCTCTGTGTTCCCCCTGTGCCTCTGTGTTCCCCCTGTGCCTCTGTGTTCCCCCTGTGCCTCTGTGTTCCCCCTGTGCCTCTGTGTTCCCCCTGTGCCTCTGTGTTCCCCCTGTGCCTCTGTGTTCCCCCTGTGCCTCTGTGTTCCCCCTGTGCCTCTGTGTCCCCCTGTGCTGGTGTCCCTGTGTGTCTTTGTCCCCCTGTGCCTCTGTGTCCCCCTGTGCTGGTGTCCCTGTGTGTCTTTGTCCCCCTGTGCCTGTGTCCCCCTGTGCCTCTGCCTGTCCCCCTGTGTTTGTGTCCCCTGTGCCTGTGTCCCCTGTGCCTCTCCTGCTGTGTCTGTGTCCCCCTGTGACCCTGTGTCCCCCTGTGACTCTGTGTCCCCTTGTGACTGTGTCCCCCTGTGACTGTGTGTGTCCCCACATGCCTCTTTGTCCCCCATGCCTCTGTGTCCCCCTGTGCCTTTGTGTCCACCGTGCCTCTCTGTCCCCCTGTGCCTCTCTATCCCCCTGTGCTTCTCTGTCCCCCTGTGCCTCTCCTCTCCTCATGTGCCTCTCTTCCTCTCCTCCTGTGTCTCTCTTCTCCTCCTATGTCTGTGTCCCCCTGTGCTGGTGTCCCCGTGTGTCTGTGTCCCCCTGTGCCTCTGCCTGTCCCCCTGTATTTGTGTACCATGTGCCTGTGTTCCTCTGTGCTTCTGACTGTCCTCCTGTGTTTGTGTCCCACTGTGCGTGTGTCCTCATGTGCCTCTGTGTCCCCCTGTTCCTGTGTCCCCCTGTGCCTCTGCCTGTCCCCCTGTGTTTGTGTCCCCTGTGCCTCTCCTGCTGTGTCTGTGTCCCCCTGTGCCTCCCCTCTCCCCCATTCTGTGTCCCCCTGTGCCTCTGTGTTCCCCTGTGCCTTTCCTCTCCTCCTCTGTCCCCCTGTGACTCTGTGTCCCCCTGTGACTGTGTCTGTGTCCCCACGTGCCTCTTTGTCCCCCATGCCTTTGTGTCCCCTGTGCCTCTGTGTCCACCTGTGCCTTTCCTCTTCCCCTGTCTGTGTCCACCTGTGCCTTTCCTCTTCCCCTGTCTGTGTCCCCCTGTGCCTCTGTGTCCCCCTGTGCCTCTGTGTCCCCCTGTGCCTCTGTGTCCCCCTGTGCCTCTGTGTCCCCCTGTGCCTCTGTGTCCCCCTGTGCCTCTGTGTCCCCCTGTGCCTCTGTGTCCCCCTGTGCCTCTGTGTCCCCCTGTGCCTCTGTGTCCCCCTGTGCCTCTGTGTCCCCCTGTGCCTCTGTGTCCCCCTGTGCCTCTGTGTCCCCCTGTGCCTCTGTGTCCACCTTTGCCTCTGTGTCCATATGTGCCTTTCCTCTCCCCCTGTCTGTGTCCCCCTATGCCTGTGTCCCCTGTGCCTCTGTGTCTCCATGTGCCTCTGTGTCCCCCTGTGCCTCTGTGTCCCCCTGTGCCTCTCCTCTCCCCATGTCTGTGTCCCCCTGTGCCTTTCTTCTCCCTCTGTCTGTGTCCCTCTGTGCCTCGCCTCTCCCCTTGTGTCTGTGTCCCACTGTGCCTCTCCTCTCCTCCTGTGTCCCCCTGTGCCTCTGTGCCTTTCCTCTCCCCCTTTCTGTGTCCCCCGTGCCTTTCCTCTCCCCCTTTCTGTGTCCCCCGTGCCTCTGTGTCCCCCCGTGCCTCTGTGTCCCCCCGTGCCTCTGTGTCCCCCCGTGCCTCTGTGTCCCCCCGTGCCTCTGTGCCCCCGTGCCTCTGTGTCCCCCCGTGCCTCTGTGTCCCCCCGTGCCTCTGTGTCCCCCGTGCCTCTGTGTCCCCCCGTGCCTCTGTGTCCCCCCGTGCCTCTGTGTCCCCCCGTGCCTCTGTGTCCCCCCGTGCCTCTGTGTCCCCCCGTGCCTCTGTGTCCCCCCGTGCCTCTGTGTCCCCCCGTGCCTCTGTGTCCCCCCGTGCCTCTGTGTCCCCATGTGCCTCTCCTCTCCTCCTGTGTCCCTTGTCCCACTGTGCCTTTCCTCTCCCTGTGTCTGTGTCCCCCTGTCCCTCTCCTCGTGTCTGTGTCCCCCTGTCCCTCTCCTCGTGTCTGTGTCCCCCTGTCCCTCTCCTCGTGTCTGTGTCCCCCATGCCTGTGTCCCCCTGTGCCTGTGTCCCCCTGTGCCTCTGTGTCCCCCTGTGCCCCCTTTGCCTTTCCTCTCCTCCTGTGTCTGTGTCCCTCTGTGTCCCCCTATGCCTGTGTCCCCCTGTGCCTTTCCTTTCCCCCTGTGTCTGTGTCCACCTGTGCCTCTGTGTCCCCCTATGCCTGTGTCCCCTGTGCCTGTGTCCCCCTGTGCCTCTCCTCTCCCCTTGTCTGTGTCCCCCTGTGCCTCTCCTCTCCCCCTGTGCCTCCGTGTCCCCCTGTGCCTCCGTGTCCCCCTGTGCCTCCGTGTCCCCCTGTGCCTCCGTGGCTCTCCTTTCCCTCTGTGTCTGTATCCCCCTGTGCCTCTCCTCTCCCCCTGTGCCTCTCCTCTCCCCCTGTGCCTCTCCTCTCCCCCTGTGCCTCTCCTCTCCCCCTGTGTCTGTGTCCACCTGTGCCTCTACTCTCCTCCTGTGTCTGTGTCCCCCTGTGCCTCTGTTTCCCCCTGTGCCTTTCCTCTCTCCCTTTCTGTGTCCCCCTGTGCCTCTGTGTCCCCCTGTGCCTCTGTGTCCCCCTGTGCCTCTGTGTCCCCCTGTGCCTCTGTGTCCCCCTGTGCCTCTGTGTCCCCCTGTGCCTCTGTGTCCCCCTGTGCCTCTGTGTCCCCCTGTGCCTCTGTGTCTCCCTGTGCCATTGTATCTCCCTGTGCCTTTGTGTCTCCCTGTGCCTCTGTGTCCACCTGTGTCTCTGTGTCCCCCTGTGCCTCTGTGTCCCCCTATGCCTGTGTCCCCTGTGTCTCTATGTCTCCATGTGCCTCTGTGTCCCTCTGTGCCTCTCCTCTCCCCATGTCTGTGTCCCCCTGTGCCTTTTCTCTCCCCCTGTGTCTGTGTCCCCCTGTGCCTCTCCTCTCCTCCTGTG
The DNA here is from genome assembly GCA_033576535.1 of Allobates femoralis. Taxonomy (NCBI): domain Eukaryota; kingdom Metazoa; phylum Chordata; class Amphibia; order Anura; family Aromobatidae; genus Allobates; species Allobates femoralis. Next base: position 562,287,408 of record JARQOC010000003.1, read on the forward strand.
TCCCCTTGTGCCTCTCCTCTCCTCCTGTGTCCCCTTGTGCCTCTCCTCTCAACCTTTTTGTGTCCCCCTGTGCCTCCCCTCTTCCTCGGTCTGTGTCCCCCTGTGCCTCTGTGTCCCCCTGTGCCTCTGTGTCCCCCTGTGCCTCTGTGTCCCCCTGTGCCTCTGTGTCCCCCCCATGTCTCTGTGTCCCCCCCGTGCCTCTGTGTCCCCCCGTGCCTCTGTGTCCCCCTGTGCCTCTCCTCTCCTCCTGTGTCCTTGTCCCACTGTGCCACAGTGTTCCCCATGCCTCTGTGTCCCCCTGTGCCTTTCCTCTCTCCGTGTCTGTGTCCCCCTGTCCCTCTCCTCTCCTCCTGTGTCTGTGTCCCCCTGTGCCTCTGTGTCCCCCTGTGCCTCTGTGTCCCCCTGTGCCTCTGTGTCCCCCATGCCTGTGTCCCCCATGCCTGTGTCCCCCATGCCTGTGTCCCCCATGCCTGTGTCCCCCTGTGCCTGTGTCCCCCTGTGCCTTTCCTCTCCCCCTGTGTCTGTGTCCCCCTGTGCCTCTCCTCTCCTCCTGTGTCTATGTCCCTCTGTGTCCCCCATGCCTGTGTCCCCCTGTGCCTGTGTCCCCCTGTGCCTTTCCTCTCCCCTTGTCTGTGTTCCCCCTGTGCCTCTGTGTTCCCCCTGTGCCTCTGTGTTCCCCCTGTGCCTCTGTGTTCCCCCTGTGCCTCTGTGTTCCCCCTGTGCCTCTGTTTTCCCCCTGTGCCTCTGTGTTCCCCCTGTGCCTCTGTGTTCCCCCTGTGCCTCTGTGTTCCCCCTGTGCCTCTGTGTTCCCCCTGTGCCTCTGTGTTCCCCCTGTGGCTCTACTCTCCCTCTGTGTCTGTATCCCCCTGTGCCTCTCCTCTCCCCCTGTGCCTCTTCTCTCCTCCTGTGTCTGTGTCCCCCTGTGCCTGTGTTTCCCCCTGTGCCTTTCCTCTCCCCCTTTCTGTGTCCCTCTGTGCCTCTGTGTCCCCCTGTGCCTCTGTGTCCACCTGTGCCTTTCCTCTCCCCCTGTCTGTGTCCCCCTATGCCTGTGTCCCCTGTGCCTCTGTCTCCATGTGCCTCTGTGTCCCCCTGTGCCTCTCCTCTCCCCATGTCTGTGTCCCCCTGTGCCTTTCTTCTCCCTCTGTCTGTGTCCCTCTGTGCCTCTCCTCTCCCCCTGTGTCTGTGTCCTCCTGTGCCTCTCCTCTCCTCCTGTGTCCCCCTGTGCCACTGTGCCTTTCCTCTCTCCGTCTGTGTCCCCCTGTGCCTCTCCTCTCAACCTGTGTCTGTGTCCCCCTGTGCCTCCCCTCTCCCTCTGTCTGTGTCCCCCCGTGCCTCTGTGTCCCCCCGTGCCTCTGTGTCCCCCCGTGCCTCTGTGTCCCCCCGTGCCTCTGTGTCCCCCCGTGCCTCTGTGTCCCCCCGTGCCTCTGTGTCCCCCCGTGCCTCTGTGTCCCCCCGTGCCTCTGTGTCCCCCCGTGCCTCTGTGTCCCCCCGTGCCTCTGTGTCCCCCCGTGCCTCTGTGTCCCCCCGTGCCTCTGTGTCCCCCCGTGCCTCTGTGTCCCCCCGTGCCTCTCCTCTCCTCCTGTGTCCCTTGTCCCACTGTGCCTCAGTGTTCCCCATGCCTCTGTGTCCCCCTGTACCTCTACTCTCCTCCTGTGTCTGTGTCCCCCTGTGCCTCTGTGTCCCCATGCCTGTGTCCCCCTGTGCCTGTGTCCCCTTGTGCCTCTGTGTCCCCCTATGCCTGTGTCCCCTGTGCCTCTGTATCCCCCTGTGCCTTTCCTCTCCCTCTGTCTGTGTCCCCCTGTGCCTCTCCTCTCCCTCTGTGCCCCCCTGTGCCTCTGTGTCCCCCTGTGCCTCTGTGTCCCCCTGTGCCTCTGTGTCCCCCTGTGCCTCTGTGTCCCCCTGTACCTGTGTCCCCTGTGCCTCTGTGGCTCTCCTCTCCCCCTGTGTCTGTGTCCCCCTGTGCTTCTGTGTCCCCCTGTGGCTCTACTCTCCCTCTGTGTCTGTATCCCCCTGTGCCTCTCCTCTCCCCTGTGCCTCTCCTCTCCCCCTGTGTCTGTGTCCCCCTGTGCCCCTCCTCTCCTCCTGTGTCTGTGTCCCCCTGTGCCTCTGTTTCCCCCTGTGCCTTTCCTCTCCCCCTTTCTGTGTCCCCCTGTGCCTCTCCTCTCGCGCTGTGTCTGTGTCCCCCTGTGGCTCTACTCTCCCTCTGTGTCTGTATCCCCCTGTGCCTCTCCTCTCTCCCTGTGCCTCTCCTCTCCCTCTGTGTCTGTGGCCCCCTGTGCCTCTGTTTCCCCTGTGCCTCTCCTCTCCTCCTGTGTCTATGTCCCTCTGTGTCCCCCTGTGTCCCCCATGCCTGTGTCCCCCTGTGCCTTTCCTCTCCCCTTGTCTGTGTCCCCCTGTGCCTCTCCTATCCCCCTGTTCCATTCCTCTCCCCCTGTGTCCCCCTGTGCCTCTCCTATCCCCCTGTGCCTCTCCTCTCCCCTTGTCTGTGTCCCCCTGTGCCTCTGTGTCCCCATGTGCCTTTCCTCTCCCCCTGTCTGTGTCCCCCTGTCCCTCTCCTCTCCCCTTGTCTGTGTCCCCCGTGCCTCTGTGTCCCCTCTGCCTGTCCCCTTGTGTCTCAGCCTCGCCCTCGGCCCCCTCCGTTCTCACCCCTGCCTGGTGTTAGCGATACTGAAGACTCCAGGAATAGACTGTGCCTGGAGCAGGTCATGTGAGAGGGTGGGCTGATGTGACATCACACAGGCTGTCACATGACCCGCTCCAGGAAGTGTCTATTCCTCGAGTCTTCAGCATCGCTAACACCAGGCAGGGTGAGAACGGAGGGGGCTGGGGGCGGGTGGCAGGATGTTCCGCTGGTGGTAGTGTGTGGGGCTGCAGCTTGTACCGAAGGCCGGAGTGGGGCTTTGGAAGCCCCGCTCCCGGCAACGGGCGGCCATATTGGAGCACCCAGAGTGGGTGTACAGGCAACTTCAGCAGGATGTGACGTAGAATACCGTTACATCTTGACGGAAGTTGCCTAAGGGCCCCTTTACACGCGGCTACATTTCTTGGGTGGCTACAGGTAACTTACTAGTTGCAGTGAAATCATGGATACATGATTCCATTTGTACACAGCAACAAGATAGAACCATGTATCCATGATTTCACTGCAACCAGTAATGGTACCTTTACACGCCGCCACTGCAGGATGGATACCAACGGCTACTTCACGTGCACGAGCACGCCCAAACGGTTACCAACGGGAACCGCACCCTCTTTACACGCCGCCACAAGGTGCGCTACGCTACGCTACATCTACAGCTAGATACATCGCCGGGTGTCTCAAGTAGCCATCTGTAGCTCATTTACACACCGCTACAACCAGCTACTATGGGCGTACCTGGTGCAGCAGGGACAGCACATAGGCGTGCTCCAATTGTGGATTACGAGACGTCCGTACGCTGATAGGAGAAAGGAAAAATACCATGATTGGACAGGCATCGCAGGAGGCAGATTAATACTTGACGCTCGAGCAATTGTGTAGTGTGACAGGTCAGCTCCTTAAATATGCCGCCCTGTGCGGCGACAACCAATCGCAACGCAGGAGCTTCCTCCAATGATCGCTGAAGGGAGCGCGGAAACCCGGACCCTGTGTCACGCCCCAGCTACATAGCATGGTGTCCACAGTTCCCTTCTGTGGGTTCTTTACACGCCGATACAGCTCGCTACAATCGGCGATGTAGCCATCTGTTTATGGGCAGTGCACGGATACAGATGTATCTGTAGCCGGCTGTGTCGTCCCGTCTTCAGACGCCGCTACTACGGGCGATATTGGCGCAACAAGCTACATTTGTAGCCTGTAGCGGGTTGTATCCATCCTGCAGTGACGGCGTGTAAAGGTACCATAAGGGTACCTTTACACACGGCTACATTTGTAGCTTGTCACCAGGTAACTTACTGGTTGCAGTGAAATCATGGATACATGATTCCATTTGTACACAGCAACAAAATAGAACCATGTATCCATGATTTCACTGCAACCAGTAAGTTACCTGGTGACAAGCTACAAATGTAGCCGTGTGTAAAGGTACCCTTAGGGTTTTATTATAATAGATTATCTCAGCACAGGAGATGTGGTATGGTCAGATCATGTCCCTGTACAGTTAGACACATCCATTACACAGTACGTAGCAGGTACAAATATATAACATTATCTCAGAACAGAAACATTTTTAAGCATCTATTGTGGAAATTATTATTATTCCAGGATCTATTGATTAAAATGAACTTTGTTCATGGGAAAACCCCTTTAAGTATAACTGTATATAACAAGTGTGCCTGTCCCTGTCCTGTGGTGTTTTGTTGTCAGCAATCATTTTGCTTTTCTTGACACCCTAATCTATTTTGGGTGTGACCTGCTCTTGAGGTGACTGTTAGATTTAATAGTCCTATTAAAAAACTTTTAAAGCCTTCTGTACATCTTGCATAAATCTGCTTTAAGAGGTGTAGACTGCAAGCAAGAATTCGGTCATATGCCTGGGTTAATACAGAATGATCAAGCTTCAATGACTTTTCAAGTTCTTTTATATTGATAACTTTGAGATTTTTAGGATAAGTCATGAATATGAGACCCAGTGGGGGTCTGAAACCTGACAAACTTTACTTCCTGTTATCCCCTCCTGATGATATTAACAATAACACCATGCTGAGCACAACACCATTTGAAAAGAATAGACGCTTATCTGCAATACCCCCAGCAACCACTAAACCGTGTATAGAGCAGTTGTGCGCCGTATGTCATGCTCCCACTGATTGTATAAGTATAGATCATCAATATAACCATAATGGAAAAGTCCTTTAACAAGCCTATAATTACAGTTGTATTCCCTACATGGCTACGAGTTGAAAAAGTTTACAAGATATGTTAACATGTTTCCAAATCAATGATATAGGTGAATGAGAGTATCTGTACATACTAAACTAGGACAAGCAGTAAATCAGGTTTGCAGTTATACTTGATTTCCATTACTAAACCTACCTTTTATCCCTAAATGTTGAGAAGCCAGATCCTGCAATCACCATGGGTTTATCTTATTTTTGTGGAGACTATTTTGTCAGCTAAACAAAGTCTATTTTATTATTTAAGTAGGGATGCTAGCAGGGGGCTCACCACAAACAGATGTCCTACCCCCTTCCACCATTGCTCTTTGTATTGTAAGTATGTGAATCTGCATATTAAAGGAGGCTGTGTGGGGTATTGTTATTCTATGTTCCTCCTTATTGAAGAGGATTGGTAAGTGAATGTACAGTGCCTTGAAAAAATATTCATACCCCATCAACTTTCCACATTTTTTTCACATTACACCCACAAACCTAAAATGATTTTGTTGGGATTTTGTGTGATACACCAACAAAAATTAGCAAGTATTTGTAATGTGTAAAGGATACATGGTTTTCTAATTACTTTTAAAATATCAATCTAAAAATTGTAACCTTCATTTATATTCAGCCCCCTGAATCAATACTTTGTAGGACCACCTGCAATTACTGCTGTATGTCTTTTGAGGTATGTCTCTACCAGTTTTGCACATCTACCTTTTTGCCCATTCTTCTCTACAAAATATCTTCAGCTCATTAAGATTGGATGGACAGCATTTGTGAACAGCAAATTTAAAGTCTTGCCACAAATTCTTGTTGGGATTTATGACTGGCCTTTAGCTGGGATATTTCAATCACATGCATATGCTTTGATCCAAACCATTCCATTGTAGCTCTAGCAGTATATAGGGTTGTTTTTGTGTTGGAAGGTGAACCTACATCCCACTCTCAAGTCTTTTGCAGTTTTTAATAGATTTGCCTGTGTTTAGCTACATCCATCTTCCCATCCACTCTGACCAGCTTCCCTGCCCCTGCTGAAGAAAAGCATCCCCACAGCAGAATGCTGACACCACCATGTTTGGTTTGAATCACTGCACATGTATGTTGGAGGTTTTTGCTTCAAGTGAAACTTTATTTATACAGGTGAGGAGTGAAGCGACTAATAGTCTAGAGATAGGGATGGCTAGCACTCAAATTGGTTTGTTCTACGGTGCTAGTGAACTGATCAAAGCACTTGTACCGTAGAACAACCCTTTTTGAGTGCTAGACAAAAACTAACGAACCATGGACACAGTGAACACGTCTGTAGGACAGTGTTCACACCACCAAAGGACTGAATCACAAAAAAAACAGTCAAACAAATGTGTAAAAATAGTCTGTTGTAAAAAAATTCAGGAAAAAGTAAGTGCTGCTGAAAAAGTAAAATACAGGGTATTTAGTTGATATGTTTTTTGCATGGGTTACCTTGAAGTGGTAGAGCGGCTTAGTATACATTTTTTGCAAAAAACGTATTAACTAAATACCCTGTATTTTACTTTTTCAGCAGTACTTGCTTTTTACTGAATTTTTTTTTACCACAGAGTATTTTTACATGTTTGACTATTTTTTGTGAATCTGCCTTTTTGAGTGCTAGCCATCCCTATCTCTAGACCATGATGTTTGACGGTGGGGATGATGTTTTCAGGGTGATGTGCAGAATTCGTTTTCCTCTATACAAGCAGCCTTTTTGCATTAAACCTAAAGATGTTCAACCCTGGTCTCATCTAATTAGAGCACCTACTTACACATTCCATGTAGGGGACACAACTAACATGGACATTCTGCTGTTTCATTTCTATATATAGTTGTCACCCAAATCACTCCTTTCACAAAGATGAGTATCATAGGTATTAGGAGAGATAAGGCAATAGGAAATTGACTGCCTCATGCTCATCTTCCTAAACGATGCCAGTAGAACAACAATTATATATAAGATACATTACTGTGCAAATGGTTTGCAGATGTATAAAAAATGTTGCAAAGTAAGAATGCTTTCAATAATAGAAATATTATTAGCTTATTTTTATCAGTTAAAGTGCAAATTGAATGAACAAAATAGTAGTCCAAATCAAATCATTATTTGGTGTGACCACCCTTTGCCTTCAACTTTGCTTCACCATCAATTCTTCTAGATACACTTGCACACAGTGTTTGAAGGAACTCAGCAGGGAGGTTCTTCCAAAAGGCTTGGAGAACTAACCACAGGTCTTCTGTGGATGTAGGCTTGCACAAATCCTTCTGTGTCTTTTTGTAATGCCACACAGACTCGATGTTGAAAACAGGACTGCCATATCATTACTTCCAAGAATTCTTGTTCCTCTTTACACTCGGGACAGATGTGTTGTTGTGCTTCAGCAGAATGAATTTGGAGCCAATCAGATACACACACCACTGATGATACTGCATGATGGTTGCCATATTTTCAGAACCATAACCCTTTCAGTTTTCTGAATGGCTTTTACACTTTTTTGATTCAAATAGTGTCAACTAACAACCCTATGCTATTTAGAGATACCATTATTATTCATTTATTTATCTACTGCTGTGCATTTGCTTATTATTTTTATCTTAGGTTTTGTCTGGTAATGGCAACAGTGAGAACATGCACTTACACATTGCACTAATAACAGCCAGTGAGGCAACCCATATTTTAGGACTTATGTGGATGTATAGGCAGAGACTTGTCATTTATTGTCAGTAAGCGTGGAGATAGAAGCTGCTGTGACCCGCCTGTCTAACCAGTCTACAGCGTGACTCGGTCTCCAGCTGGCTATTAAAGTATGTTTTTCTCTGAAACGCCGCAGCATTTTGGCAGCATGCATCAGCAGCAACTGCTAGCATACAGCCATGGTTGAAAGTGTTGGCACCCTTGAATTTGTTATCGAAAATGAAGTATTTATACCAGAAAGTTATTTTTTGTTATATACAAGTTTATTTCCTTTGTGTGTATCAGAGCAACTTAAAAAAATGTAGAAAAAGGGTCATTGGACATAGCCTTAGATAAAACTTGAAAACATGACCATAAAAAATTGATGATTCCCTCAACTTAATATTTGGTTTCTCACGCTTTGGAATTCAAAAACTGCAATCACTTCCAATAACCATCAACAGCTTCTTACATCTCTCAACTGGGATTTTGGACCACTCTTCTTATGCAAACTGCTCCAGGTCTCTTGTATGTGCAGACTGCCTTCTCCCAACAACAATATTGAGATCTCTCCATAGGTGTTGAATGGGATTTAGATCCAGACTCATTGGTGGTCACTTCAGAACTTTCCACTGCTTTGTTTCCATCCATTTGGGTGCTTCTTGAAGTATGTTTAGAGTCATTGTCCTGCTGGATGACCCATGATCTAGGACACCAACCCATTTCTGACACTGGGCACTGCTCTGCAACCCAAAATCCTTTGGTAATCTTCAGATTTCATGATGTCTTGCACACAGTCAAGGCACTCAGTGTCAGAGGCAGCAAAACAACCCCAAACATCTTTGAACTTCCACCATATTAGACTGCATGCACTGTGTTCTTTTCTTTGTAGGCCTCATTCCATCTTCCATGATCAGTAGACTAATGAACTTTACCAAAAGGATCTACCTTGGTCTCATCTGTTCATAAGATGCTTTCCCTGAGGGATTTTTCCCTACTCGCATACATTTTAGCAAACTGCAGTCTAATTTTTTTTATGTCTTTATGTCAGCAGTGGAGTCCTCCTGGGTCTCCTGAGATTGTGTTTCATTTCACTCAAATGTCGACAGATAGTCCGCACTGACATTGATGCACCCTGAACCAGCAGGACAGCATGAATTGCTTTGGAACTTGATTGGGGCTGTTAATACACCAGCTAAACTATCCTGCATTGCAGTCTTTCATCGTTTATTCTATGCTGTCCACATCCAGGGAGATTAGCTATAGTGCAATGGGTTGTAAACCTCTTGATTATGTTGTGCACCATGGATAAAGCAACATCAAGATTTCTGGAGATGGACTTGTAACTTAAAGATTGTCGATATTTTTCAACAATTTTGGTTCTCGAGTCCTCAGACAGTTTTCTTCTCCTCTTTCTGTTCTCCATGCTTAGTTTAGCCCATACAGAGACGCAATGCAAATATTGAGTCAACCTTTCAACTTTTTATCTGGTTTCAGGAGTGATTTTCATATTGCCCACACCTGTTACTTGCAACAGGTGAGTTTTAACAAGTATCACATGCTTGAAACAAAGTTGTTTACCCACAATTTTGGAAAGGTGCCAACAATTTTGTTTGGCTCATTTTTGGGGTTTTGTGTGAAATCATGTTCAATTTACTTTTTGTCTGTGGTTTTTTTTGTGTATTTTGAAAACACATAATGGAAATAAATATGTATTACAAAACATGTAATAACAATAATTTTCTGGGAGAAATGCTTCATTTTCTAGAACAATTTCAGCCATTACTGTGGGTAAAAATATGCTTTTTTTTCCATGTCAGTGCATATAGAAGCTATAACCATATATGAGCTAATGAAAAGAGCCATACCCTGGAAACACACGGACCTCACTTTCAGCCTATAAATTGCTATCATGGTGTCTGAAAATCAATGAAGGAATGAAGATTTTAACTTTAAACTTAAGGAAGTTTTATTAACTAATATGATTAGTATGTAACGATTACCTTTTTGCCAGGCAAAACATATTCATAATCCTTAAAACTGACATTTAGTAAAAAGAAAATGTAATTAACAAAGAATCTGTCCAATCCCCCCGAGAATATGGAGGTGTCACTATTCCTCCATGCAGTGTGTTACGGATGCAATATGAGTTACTGCTGGGTTTGGTATCTAGAGTCTTGAGCTGTTGGTAGTTGATTGATAGCGCTGGCTCCCATTGTGGTTCTGGGAGGTGTTGGGTTGCTCAGGTGTACCATCTTCCCTGTGATTGCTCTGCTACTTTACTCAGCAGCCTCTCCCAGAATCCTTCTAGTCGCATATTCTATTTGAAGTAGTGTTTGGCTTTCACTCCTGTGAAAGTTTTGCTCTGATCTTTCATATCTGACCCTCGACTGTTGCTTGATTTTCCTTTTGTCTGCTCCCTGTACTTGTTCTCCTGGTATTTTGACCCTTGGACCATGGCCTGAATACACCTCAGTTGACTCCCTGGATCCTCTTCGCACTCTCCTGGAAACCTGTTGCTGGACCACGTCTCTGTCTACTCACTGAATACTTTGAGCATTTCTCGAACCTGACCCTGGATTACCTGACTTCCCTGCTGTCTATACTACCTGTAAGTGGTGACTGTGTCACACCGTAGCTATTAGTAGTGACTAGCATCACAGGAGGTGTGTAAAAGAAGTAGAAAGGTAATTGTAGGCACGTCAGGTGGATGATGGTACTCAGTAGTAGGAAAGTTATATACAAAAGAACATGACACTCCTTACTTGCAGAGAAGGAGGATATTATTTATTGATCTGTTAGTTTGCCATGTTACAGGGGACCACTCTTTACAAGATGGACAACATTTCCGTCTTTTCAGACCTTGAACACTGCCTTGGATCAAAAAAGAAACATAACATGCATAATTATACTGTATATACATGAGAATTACATCTCCATGAGCATACTGTATACAATTAAGTAAGAACTGCAAATAAATATAAACAGCCCCATATAAAATCCATAATTCAAAGTCAATAGAAATTAAAATTATAAAACAGCTTAAACACAAAGGTATTGCATCACATGAGGAGGAGGAAGGAGGATGGGAAAAGGGGAAGGGAGAGAGATGGTGTCTTTAGCATAGTACACACAACAGGTAGAAGAAAGTCTCAAGGCAACATTCCGGCTATATATAGCAAACAGGCTTATGAATGACTGGGTGGATAAAGGAGAGGAGTGCCTGTGGCATAAAGAAAATATGCTATCAAACTATATCAGTAAAATAACATGTCATCAGTAATTACCTGTTGATTGGTAATTACCAGATAGTGTGGTGGATACTCGGTGGAGAGAGTGCTGTTGCCTGACCCAGCGTACAGATATACAGTATCCCAGGACACAGCCATTGTTGTTGAGTGTTGTTCTTTTGAATATGATATACTGACTGATCGATAAACATTATCCACTTCTCGACAACTAAAAGAGTGCCATGGACTTTAGTATATTATTGGTCTGTACGGAAAAATTTAGTACATGCTAGGATTGTTTCCACAGAGATCACTGCTCATGTGAAGAAACATACAGAATGGTCTTTGTGCTGACCAAAAATGTTGCCTTCTTGATGAGGCAAACTCCTGTATGCCCATGGATTCCCACGTAATAGGCAAACTGGATGCTGCAAGCAGCATAAGCAGTTATGTCGCTACCAGGGGGAGTGGGGGGCAGAGGATGCAATCGCTCCAAGCCCGACAAACACAGAGGCCCACCTGGAGCTACTGTCACTGTCAACAATATTGTCATTCGTAGTGCTCCGATATAGTAAGTCTCTGTGGTAGAGCAGGGAGACACAATCTCCTTACTCTGCCCCTCTCTGTTCTGTAGACCTCAGGGTCTTTAAACTGGAGGTCTGCAAAACAGCAGGATGATAGTGCATGCACAGTCCCAGTGTAGGGATGTCATTGCACAGTGACAGGACTCTGATGTCCTGTGCGCGCGTTGACTACACAATGATCTGCCTACGTTATATCCGTCAGAATCCTGGAATAGGTAAGTATATGATTTTTTTTTATGCAGAACAGGAAACTTATATACCAGGATGTGCCTAAACAGTGGAAATTTACTACAAGCAACCCTATTTTCAAAACTACACCCTTCTATAAATTTATATAAAGGTGTGATGACCACCTTAAAGCCCCAGGAGCTTCACAGAATCTTATAACATTGAACCATGAAAATTTAAAAAAAAAAAGATTTTTTTTCCCACAAAAATGTGGCTTTAGCCTCAATTTTTGTTTTTACAAGGGTAGCTTAAGAAAATGGACCATACAATGTGTTGTGTAATTTCTCCTTAGTATGCCGATACCCCATATGTGAGGTAAAACTACAGTTTGGGTGCACGGCAGGGCTTGTAAGGGAAGAATCGCTGTTTGAATTTTGGAACGCCAGATTGTCTGAAATCAATAGTGGGTGCACTACAGTTCAATTGCCACAGGAACACCTGGAGTAGGGAAGGATTTCCTCATCAGGTAAACTCGCATGCAACACCTTCCACCCCAGACCTAAAGGGGGAGCTCTACTTGCCAACTGCAGGCAAGGTCCCCTATAATTTCAGGTTTGGAGGCAGAGTTAGGCAGTACAGTTGCAGAGAGATGACTGTAAAGACACCTGGTGAACGGAGCCGCGCTAGGCCCGTACCAGAGGGAAGCCTAGCCAGTGTGAGGGACCCAAGAGTGAGGGTCGGAGGCAAGGCGCACCAGAGAGGGGAAGAGGGACCAGTCGGGTTCACCCCAAAGGAGAGAAAGAGGCAACCCGGACACCAGAGTCCAAGTCTGCACGGGTCCAGTTAGCCCAGCAGAGAAAACCAGAGGGCCAAGGAGACTTCAGAGCCAGCGACTGCAATGGAAATAGCAGTGCCCAGCAGCAGGGCTCTCTTTGCCTGCTATACAAATGAGAGACAAGGAGAAGTCAGGGCCAGGTTTCAGACAGACCAGGACTACAGCACACACACAGTACCAAGGACACCTCATAACTCATCGGTTGTGGAAATCCTGAACTGTTACCGGACCACCCGGACTGTACCCTGGACATAACCTTGAACTACAACATAGGTAAAGGTACAGGAACAACAACCGTGTGTGTCTGTTATTGCGCCCCCTGATCCTGCTCCCATCATAGACTGTCATATAATGTCTCCACCTGACGAGCCGCCTTCCTCTATGTCACAAGAAACAAGGCTGTGTGGAGAGCTGTCATCCCCTTACACCACAACTGCCCCGGGGATCCCACTCCACCTACGGGGAGCGTAACCATCTTGCTGCTCCACCATCACCCTGGAGGTCTGTCCCACAGTGCTGGTAGCATTACCGGAACTGTAGGTGGCGTCACAAACACTTTTTATTTTTCCCTTTTTTCAGCAACCACCAGGGCCACGGGACCGGGCAAAAGGCCCCAGTGATATTTCCCTGTGAACTACAGCCCGGGACCGGGTACCCCACGGCCCCTGGGTGGGTCATATTCATCCTGTTCTGACATGCAGAAAACGTGGTCTGCTAGTTTTTGGGGATTTTGACACAAACTCCGCCAATGTATAATAATAATGGCACTTCCAGGGTTGGTGCTCAAGTAGGTACCAGTCCCTTCAATAATAAGTAAACTTGGCTCTCAGAGATTTAGTGAATTAGCTTATTTTATTGAAAGTGACAAAATTTGTGTAGCTAATATTTCTGTCCTGTAAAGTGGACCTTCTTCAGTGTACTTTGAGTCACTTAGAGTCAAGTCTGATAGGAATGATCCTGTGAGTGGGGTAGCCATACATATGCTAGTATGGTATGTGACACACCCTGTGGAGGCCGTGTGGTACTCGGAGCCGGTCCTCTTCTTCTGGCGATGTCGTCTGGGGGATCAGGATGTCACGGTGGCGTGACCCGGTCCGTGGCCCCAGAGCTGTCAATAAAAAGGGAGGAAGTTCATGGGATAGGGGGGATTACAGGGATTAAGGAATGGTTGTCATGACGCCACCCATGGTATGCGACTATTAGTGGCCGCAGCTGCAGTGCTAGACGGCTGTCATGGTTTCTCTCCCCACGGGTGGAGCAGTTCCCCAGGGCATCTGGTGTTGGACTAGGTATTGGTGGTGGAGGGCCAACGGGGCTGATCTGGCTGCAGGAAGGATTGGAGCGTCTCACAGGCTGGCTCCTGCGGCCTGCGCGGCTTATCAGTCTACCGCTCCTCAGGCGGGAAATGAACCGTCTCACACACAGTTCTGAGTTCCAAACCTGGTTTACTTAACTTTCTTTCTGCAGGCACCACAGGGTACAGTTCTGGTACAGTTACAGTCCAGATAGTCCTCAGCAACCGGGATGGCTTGTCCAAGACACCCCCTTTGTGTTCCTTCCTTCTCGGATTATTCTCTTCCTCAGCGCTGCCTGCTTGCCTAACTCCTGCTCGCTCCTCTGCACACAGTGCCCCAATCTAGCAGCCACGGGTCCTGTCGGGCGACCAGCCATGTCCCCTGACCCTAGTATGGCTACCTTCTCGGCAGATGTGTCGGGTGTTGGCCACAGCTCCTCTAGATCTCGTGGCCTCCGATTCCGTGGTTGGAGAGTAGAGTCTCCTCGCCACCTTCAGGGCCGGGCCCCTGGTTCTCAACCTTCTCTTCTGGTCTCACTTCAGATTTGGGCACACGGGTGGATTGCTCACTGCCCGTACCCCTAGGGCTCCCTCTGAATCTCTGCTGTCTGCTGTTTCAGGACCCAGGACAAACCCCATCACCGCTCAAGTCCCCCGGGACCTTACTCTGCTACTTGCTTCGCCAACTTTCTCTCCTACTGACCTCTCACTTCCTGTTGTGTTTCCCTTTTGTCTCCTCTCCTACTTCCAGACTGCTCTTCCTAACTTCCCACCCTCCACCTTTCTCCCTGCTGTCCGGCTGACTACCTGGGCCCTCCCCCTGCAGGGTCCACCCGCCGTCCCCAAGACCGGGTGTGTTTGTGGGTGTCTGGACTTTCCGTACCATTTACTGAGGACAGGAATACTACACCGGTGGATTGGGTGCAGTACCCCTCTGTGGCGACCAGACCCCAGGGGCGCCACAGTATGTTATGCAGGTTTTGAAATTGGCGCTTGTTAATGAGGCCTTCACCGCTGGATGATATGGACACTGCGGTCGCAGGTGCCGATTTCAAAATATGCATAACTTACCTATGGCTATCCCACTCAGAGGATCACTCCTGTCAGGCTTGACTCTAAGGGGTACTTCACACTAAGCGAGATCGCTGATACGTCACAGGTTTTGATCGCCAGCAATCTCGCTATGTGTGACAAGTAGCAACGACCAGGACCCTGCTGTGAGATTGCCGATCATGTTGGAATGCCCTGGAACATTTTTTGATCGTCAGGCTCCCGCTGGGCAGCATGCATCGGTGTGTTTGATGGGGACAACGACCTCGATACCATAGGTCTAAGTGACATGGTCCCAACGACCGCTGTATCGTTGCTGCGTCGCTGGTGAGATCTGACTGTTTGACATCTCTCCAGCGACCACGTAGCTACTCTCCAGCGATCCTTACCAGTTCGTATCATAGTCGGCATCGCTGGTGCGTCGCTAAGTGTAACGGGGCCTCAAGTGACTCACTCTAAGTGATGCGCCCCAGGCTATGGGGTATTCGGGAGCCGGCTGGCGCTGTCTCTCTGGGGTATCACGGTAGTCGTGACCCGCTCCCGTGGCCTGTGATCAGTCTGAAAAGGTTTTTATTACAGGGGATTTGTCGTGACGCCACCCGGGTATGTGGTTAATAGAACCTCCGCTGCCGTATTCCTGCTGGGGACGGAGACTTGGGGCAGCGTAGATGGTAAGCCCTCCTCAGGTAGGACTGAGGGTCCCCAGGGCAGGTGAAGTGGTATTGGATGGGACTTTGTGAGGGATCGTGATTCACACAGTCACTTACCTTGGTGCAGCTCTCCACGGTGCTGGTAGTCGGCGGCTCTGCAGGTAAAAGGTTCCATTATAGAGCACAGGGCAACAGGCACAATCGATAGGCAGACTCAATGATATGCCTTCTCTAAATCTCTTTACTGGAGTTAAGGCAGATGTTATAAACTGTCCACGGATGCTGGAGAGTAGTTTGAGGTAATTCTCACCCAGCAGGGTCGAATTGGCTTCCTCACTGTGCTTGTGTTGCGGCCCCTGCAGTTGCTTAAGCTAGACTGCCGTACCCTGTCTATGTCTGCGTCTACCAGTATAACAGGCAACTCGAGTCTTTCACTTCTCTACCCCACCCTGGAAGTCTGTGTTACTGGATTCTATACGTTGCTGTGTCCCTGGTACCGTGTAGCTTGAGAATCTTGAGTCCCCCACTCTCTGGTGTTGACTGTCGGTGTGAGTAACCTTCACAGTCTCAGACTCCGGTGTCCGTTCTTGCGTTGTTCCTCCCGCGGAGGGGAAGCATAGGGTAGTGCAACCTCCCGGTAAGTTTCTTTCTCTCCTCTTTCCTCAGACCCTAGCCTTAGGCCTGGTGTTCAGCAGTGGACCTTAGGATGAGCCTGTCACAGATCGTTTACACCCAGGTCTGGTTCTCAGTTTGCACAGAACCTGCCCTCTTCACAGCCCCCCCAGGAGCTGAACTAACTTGCTTCTTCCCAGACCAGAATATATAGGGGAGCTCACCCTGAAGCCGGGATTGGTCTCCCCCTTCTGTCTTGGAGGTGTTGGTGTTGTTTGTGTGTTGCCTGAGTGGAATACCCTTTACTGCTCTCTGGTGGCACCTAACAATGGTGACACTGTGGCACTATGACTCTGGGGTGCCACATAAGCACACTGAAGAAGGTCCACTTTACACAGGGGCTGGCCCAGGGGGCAGAGGGGCAGACACCCCCCAGGCCAGTGGTCAAGCAGCAGTTTGGGGGCTGCACAGCCATCTGTCATGTTGGTCTGGGAGGCTGCTCTGCTCATGGGCCACTGCTGTGTACTTGCTTTCCAGACTGAAATTTGCCAGGCAGTCCCTGACTTTACATGACTGAAACGTTTGTGATACACAAATGTCACTTTCAATGAAATAAGCTAATTCACTAAATTTCCGAGTGCCAAGTTTACTTTGACACAAACTCCAACATAGTGCTCAACATAGAGCGCAGCGCTGTATAAGAACTTAGCCTAGGATGGACACGATCAAGTGGAAGTGACAAATATCAGCAGGTCGGTAGGTCTGCCTGCAGATATAAGTATGGTCAGCTATAGACTGCACAACAAATAATAGTGTTAGCACAAAGATAGAGATTATTTTAGTCTAGCTGTGTTCGGTCTAAAGTTTCATGAACATCTATTTACATCAGGTTCACACATACCACATAACAGTAGTGAGCATGCTTCATGGCCTGTTAGATAAGTGGTGTTAGGACCAATGTTTATCTCAGTCTAGGGTTTCATGCATACTGGGTGGGCGAGGGGCACTGTCACAAACAGCTACTGAGACAAATTTAGCAGTACTGGTGTTAGAACTGTTACAATGCTATATTCTGTATATATCAACAGCTTAGAAAAACACTTATTGCATGCTTGATTCTTTTGCATATATGATTTTTTTTTTTTTACAAAAGACCAGAAATATCATGTGTTTCTTTCCTTATAAAATAGCTGTAAGCTCAAAGTATTTTTATCCAAAAGCACTTACAGAGCACAGTTTAGGCTGGGCCCCCATTTGGGCATCCATAATACCCTACAGCTGTGATATTGAGGTTTTCAGGGTCCATTTACAGTGTCACATTATCTTGAATGACTGCTTTTAGGAATTTGTTCCACGATAATCGTGGCATGTAAACAGGCTGCTGATCACCCAGCGAAAGATAAAACGCTTGTTCGTCGTGTGAAGTGATCTTATGGTTTGCTCAAAAGATCATTGATATTGGTTTCACATTGACCTGGGTAAGGAGGACCTACCCTGTCGAAAACAATGGCAACCTATGCACACTAATCATTTATAATTATTATTTATTATTATAGCGCCATTTATTCCATCATAATTTACACGTGAAAAGGGTTATGTATAGACAAGTACACTAAACATGGGCAATACAAGGCACATACAGGTACAAGAGGAGAAAGGACCATGAGGGCTCACAGTCTACAGTGGATGGGTGAAGATATAGTAGGAGATTAGAGAGGACCCTGCCCACGAAGGCTCACAGTCTACAAGGGTTGGGTGAGGATACAGCAGATGAGAAGAGAGGACTCTGCCCGCGAGGGCTCACAGTCTACAATGGATGGGTGAGGATACAGTAGGAGAGGAGAGGGGACCCTGCCTGCGAGGGCTCAGTCTAAAATTGATGGGTGAGGATACAGTAGGAGAGGAGAGGGGACCCTGCCCATGAGGGCTCACAGTCTACATGGGATGGATGAGGATACAGTAGGAGTGGGCAGAGCTCGTCATGCAGCGGTTTGGTAGACTGATTCTCACTGCAGGTTGTAGGCCATTTATTACAGATCTAATCTATTATGGTACCTTTACATGCCGCTACCGAAGGTTAGAAACCACCGCGGTGTCGGAGACAATTGTACCCTGTACCGTCAAAACGCCGCGAGTAATTCAGGTAACACCCTCCTGTCTCTGTAGACACCTGTCTTTCAGCCGTGCTCAAAAACAGGTAGGTTTAAACCCTATGGTAGCGGCGTGTAATCGAAGAACAGGAAGGTATTTTCGACACCTAGTTAACTCCCTGGGGCGTGACACAGCCTCCAGGATACCGTGCCCCATCAGCGATCATTGGTGGAAGCTCCTGCGTTACAATTGGTTGTCCCTGCATAGGGCGGCATATTTAAGGAGCTGACCAGTCACAATACACATTTGCTATAGCGTCATGTATTAGCCAGCCTCCCTGCGCTGGCTGGCCAATCATGATGTTATTGCTTTGTCCAATCACCATACGAGCGTCTCGTAATCCACAACTCTTATGTGTTGTCCCTGCTGCCCCAGGTCCTCTCATATTCCCTTGTGGTAGCAGCGTGTAAATCAGGGAAGGTGCTGTACAGAAGGTAACCTGCGGCACCCGTCGGTGCTTCCAGCGATCAAAAAATCCTACTGTGGAGAACCTTGTAGCGGCGTGTAATTGCGGTATCAGGTACCGTTAGGAACCGTTGAAACGTGCGCGTGCACGTGAGACACCCGGTGGTTTCTAACCTTCGGTAGCAGCGTGTAAAGGTACCATTACAGATTGTTTACTGAAGTGCAAGTCATCATAACTATCAATCGTGATACATTTTATGGATAGCCGGTCATTTAAAACTGCAAAATCGTGTAGTGTAATCATGTTATTGGCAGCACAAGTGTATAAGAAATAATGCGCTGCTTATAAGTATCATTTGTATGCCGATCTAATGCATAGGCTAACAATTGTATAGCTATATAGTGCCATAAATAGAAAACGTACATTACCTGGAGTATATATTTCTTTTATATAAGTCTGCTGTGCTTCCTACATCAATAGAAAAAAAAAAGCATAACGACTCATATTACAACATAAACAAAAAGAACACTCCACGAGCCACCACCAGGTAATATACCTTTACGTTTATTTATGGTATATATGACATAATGGATGATGGGAATGATGGGTTCCTGATGTGTAGACCACATGTATGATTCACAAGAATATTGTATTAAGTGAATGATTCCTGGTCACTGTTTAACAATGTTCTTCATGTTTCCTTCACAGCGGTCAACCGCTTGCAATGAAATAAGCTGAATTGTCAGAACATCATAGCAGACAAAGCCACCATAGCACCCTGTGCCCGAGTCTCCTTTATTCTAGTCACAGTCTTTGATGATTTGTAAGCAGAAAGGTTTACCACAGGAGTTACGCCATATCAGAGTAATACTGAGCCAGCTTTTTATCTCTACTCCAATGTGTCCACCATTCCCCACACGTTGGAGTTACTTGCTCCAAAAGTGTTATGTGGGGGTAATGATGTAACTTTTTATGCTGTTGCACTTGTGACTATGGGTGGTGAAGGGGGGGGGGGGGTGAGTGGTGGAGGAGGGGTCCATAGGATGTTTCATCTGTAAATAGAAAACTGGGCAGGTTTGACTCTGGCTTGAGTCAAGATGAGTATCTCTCCTCAGGTAGCAGCATGCAGATCCTCTGAGGGGGCAGCCATTTCTCTGGGATACCATGAGTAAGAAGACATAGAGTTGCTGCCACTGAATGTGTATTTGGTGTGGGGCAGGGGCTACAGCTGTTCTATGCCACTCATCCCCACCTCCTCCTCAATTTACGCCACACTATGTTAGTTTCAGGCTGTAAAAACTTCTGTGATCTCCCTATTCCTCTGCTGGGAGAGCAGTCAGGCACTGGGAGAAGACTGGGAAGTCCACTGTCTTGAGTGCAATGTGAGCTTGTTATGGAGCTGGGACCTGCTGGTCAGCAGTTCTCCTCCCCACCTGCCCTGTTATCTCCAGGGGTTTATCAGCACCCCTCCCGCTATATTTGAAGTCTGCAGTAGTGGCTAATACGTCTACCCAAACAAAGAGACATGGATCCATTTAAGGCCGGTTTCACACGTCCGTGTCACCACGGACGTGTGAAACATGGCCGTTTGGGGGCGGGGCGTGCACATGTGTCACAGACGTGACACGTGTGCAGTCCGTGTGCTATCCGTGGGGCCGTGGATAGCAAACGGACAGCCTGTCACTCGCATACTTACCTCCCTCCAGCGCCGCTGCTCCCCTCTCTTCCGGTCCGCTCTTGGGCTCAGTAAAGTGAATATTCATGAGCCCTAATGAGCGGCACCGGAAGTGAGAGGAGCAGACACTGCTGGGGCGAGGGGAGTATGAAATTCTTTATTTTCAGGTTTTTCACTTTTGTCAGTGGTCCATGCACACGGATGTCACACTGTGAACATCCGTTTGCATGACGTTTGGACGTAAATGCGGTCCGTGGCTCCGCATAAAAACGAACAAGCCGCCGTGTGGAGGACACAGATGTGCCCCACACGGAGACACGGTCCGTGCGGAAACACAGACGTCTGCATGGGTCCATAGGGTATCATGTGCCCCCGTATGTCCGTGCCTCCGGCATGTGTCGGCACGGACCGCACACGTGTCTGAGGCACAGATGTGTGAAACCGGCCTACAAGGGAAGATTGTGAATGAAGCTTCCTGGGAATGCTCGTTTATCGATAATCATAAAGTATAAACAGGCTTCCTATCATCCAATCAATGAGCAAAATAGCTCGTTTGTTGGACGACTTGTTCTTTTGGGCTAGACAAAGAAAACATCATTGCATCATTCTGTTGGACTCTCCGTAGAGTCTCAGCCTGGGCTACCTTAATATTCATTGTGGAATTTTATACTTTGGATGCTCTCCTTTTCCCTCCCTGTCATTGGTGCTTTATTTGTTTTACTCACTTATATAGCATTCTTAACTCCACAGCGCTTTACACACATCATCACTGTCCCCATTGGGGCTCACAATCTACTGTCTTTACAGTTTGGGAGGAACCCGGAGCACCAGAGGGAAACCCTTACATAACATATCAACTCCTTGCAGCTGTTGTCTTTGGTGGGATATGAACCCAGGACCCCAGCAAGACACCAACAACGTTTTAGGCCGGCTTCAGACTGCGTGTCTGATCCGATCCGTAGCTGTCCGCTTGAGGCAGACAGCCGCGGACCGGATCAGCACACAGGACTGGGGGCTATTATGCCCTCCGATCCTGTGTACAGCCGCACGCAGTTCCTGCTGCTAATAGGTGAGGACCGCGGGCGCCGCGGTCCTGACCTGTCAGCTGGTTCAGCTGCGTGCGGCTGCACACAGGATCGGAGGGCATAATAGCCCCCAGTCCTGTGTGCTGATCCGGTCCGCGGCTCTCTGCCTCAAGCGGACAGCTACGGATCGGATCAGACACGCAGTCTGAAGCCGGCCTTAATCCAAGGACTGCTGTGATGTTTATTAGATGGATAATTGCCCAGCTAATGGTTGGATTGGGTCATTTATTCGGATATGTTTATTTATACTGTTGGTTAGTAATTGGATTATTTATTGATATTTATTTATGATGACTCTTAATAAATCATCACGGTCAATGTTTCAATCCACTTCTGAGGAGTCTTTGTGTCCAAATTACTTAGCTCATTCTTAAGTAATGGCTACTACCTACAAACAGGACTCACACTGCCGAAAATTATGGCAACATTTACGCACTGAACAATTTATTAGGCTGGCTTCACACTTGCAGATGCATCTGCAGCGTTTTGCAGATGCATCTGCAAGTATCAGCATGCAGACCGCGGCCGCGGTCTGAAAGCTCTCATTCATTCCTGTATGTGAAGCGTCCGCAGGCGGATGCCTGCTGACAGATCACACTCTCCCGCCCGCACCATGGACGCGACATCTCGCGTCCATGGTGCGGGCGGGAGAGTGTGATCTGTCAGCAGGCATCCGCCTGCGGACGCTTCACATACAGGAATGAATGAGAGCTTTCAGACCGCGGTGCGCCCTATTATAAACATAGGGGCCGCGGTCTGCATGCTGATACTTGCAGATGCATCTGCAAAACGCTGCAGATGCATCTGCAAAACGCTGCAGATGCATCTGCAAGTGTGAAGGCAGCCTTACAGATAGTCCAGTGCACATCTGAAGCCGATTTGGCCTGTGTAAGTAGGTTATTAACCCCTTAATGCCTACTATTGCATATTCGCATCATACCAGTTCAATTCATTTGTATGCATATATAGAATTTAATTCAGGCAATAAGCGATTAAACAATTACCAGAGATAAATACTGGGACTTTTTGCTTGAGAACACCATGTTACTCATGCACATTGCATGACTTACAGGTCATTAAGGCAGTTTAGTGCAGAAAAATGATGTGGCAGGTTCCCTTTAAAGACCCCCATACACATTAGACTAATGGTGAGTTTACACGTCGCGATATCGGCGTCCAAGTCCGACCAAAAGTCACGTGGTTCGTGCGTTGGCCCCGATATCGTTCGTGCATTGTATAGTTTAAACGTCCAATACGATGCACAGACAACGCCAAAACGATATCGGGGATCGAATGAGCGTGCTCTCAAACAGCCTGATATTGGATGGAGGTTGGAGCCGGATCGGGCTGTGTAAACGCCCAACTACGATGTGCAGTACAACGTCCCCTATTCCCTCCCATGTTAAATGGTCGTTCCTGGGTCGGCCGTACAAGGGGGAGTAGACATTGCTGGTGCGTTGAACGCCGATATCGCGCTGTGTAAATCTCCAATGCAATCTTGAAAATCTGGCCCGAAAAAGTGCGCTCCCGCGGCGTCGGATCCAATATCGGACCGACGTTGGGACGTGTAAAGTGGCCATAACACAGGCTGAACTCACTGATATTAGTGGGCTAGACCAACAGTATAATGTGTATGATGGCCTCCTAACTCTTCTCTGACAGATGACATTGGGGAAGAAAAATATCTGGCATGTCTGATTTCAGACTGTGAATCTGTTATCCTCAGTGAAATAATCTGTTGTCATAGAAGTCTGATAGTCTCTGCCATTGAGAACACAGATCATTTGGCTATGGCAAGGTTCCTGTGTATGGAAGAGATGGGGAAGATAGCTGTTGGCTGAACCATTGGAGGGGCTTAAAAAAGTCCGGTCACTGGGTCAAAAGTGTTGAGTTTTTGCTTTCTGTTGCTCCCCCGAGTTCGACTCCTTTCTTAAAAACCATCTACAGATGTAAAATTATGATTGTTGTTTTAATACAAATGTTTATGGTTTTTTGGATGAATATTTCCTGTAGTAAAAACCATAAAACTCAACGCTAAGTAAAAGGCCCACTACTGGAAATCTATGGCGGATTTAAAACTAACACAAAAAAACTGAATATTCAAGAGAGTAGCAGGAATAGTATAAGAGCAAACACCAGTCACTGTTGACCTGACCATCAAAGCAAAAAAGAAAATAGAGATATACATATGTGGCACCCCAGAGTTCGGATGCCACAATGTCATTGCCTCCCTCAGGGGGTAGTATCATACCTGAGAGCAATAGAGGGTATTCACACCAGGCAAAAGCAAAGCACACAACACCTTTCTGCCTCCAGGCCTGAAAGGGAGATCTGAAACCGGGTTTCAGGGCAGCTCCCCTATAAATTCTGGTCTGGGGCAGAGTTAGTCAGTTCAGTACAGAGCAGTACTGAGGAAGATATCCTGTGGGCTGGAGCAGTGCTAAGCTCGCCCCAGGAAGCTAAAGCCTAGCTGGGGACCAACAGGTAACAGTCGGAGGAGGTAGAGAGCAGTTGTGAGCTCACCCCAGAGGAACAAGCACCAAGAAACTGACAACGGAGTCCGAGGCTGTGTAGGGCCTAACATCCCGGCAGCCAACACTGGAGGCTGGGGAATTCCAAATTCCTGCAGGCAAAGCAGCGTTAAGAGCCTAGGAGCAGCCGCCCAGTGAAGTGGGGCTAAAGAAGGACTTGAGCTGCCTGTCATACTGGCACACATAGGAGAGAGAGAGGGCCGCAGCTCAGCTTTAAGCATCTGCAGGGACCAACCAAGAGAAAGTGCAGCAGGGAGGCCTCAGAACTTTCCGGGTGAGGAGAACCCCGAGTTGCTCCCAGGTTACACAGACTCCCAGTAACACCACCTGTCGTTGAACCAGTATTGCCAGTAAAGGACCCGAGGAACCAACAAACAGTGAGTCTGTCTGTTAATGCACACCCTCCATTGTGCACCCTACCACCTTCCACTGCTCTCGGGATCCGCTCCACCTGTAGGGAGCCAACCCCATCCCAGCTGCCTATCCATTGTCCCCAGAGGTTCTGCAGCAGCAGTGGCCACTCATGGCCACAAACCACAGGTGGCATCATGAATAATCTTTATAATTTCCCCCAAGAACTCTTTAAGGGTAAGTTCACACTTACCCGGCGTGTTTGTCGGCGGCAGCTGGCGGGACCCGCCAGGAAGCTCCGGCGCCGTCCACCGGCTTCCTGGCGGGTATGTGTGGGCGGTATCCGGCGGCTGCCCAGCGGGTTCTCGGCGGCGATTCTGCAGCGGCTGGAAGCAGCACATGATTCTGCTTGCAGCCGCTGCAGAACCGCCGGTTTTTTAGAACATGGTCATTCTTTGCTAACCCGCTGGGAAACCTGCGGGTTAGCAACGGATGACGCTGGGTAACCGCCGGTGTGTGCACAGCCTTGGGCTGTTTACATTAGTTTTAATGTTAATCCAAACGCCGGTTTGGATTAACATAAATTAACATAAAACTAATGTAAACAAAACGGCGGTTTACACTGGTAAACCGCCGAAAACCCGGCCAGTGTGCACTTACCCTAACACTGAACTCAGGGTCACAGAGCCGGGTCTCGACCCCTGTGCCTCCCCAGAAACACAGCAGCCCGGTTCCGAGTACCCCACGGCCCTGGGGCGCATCACATAAATCATAACTTTTAATCTACCTAGTTAAAATAACTACCAAAGTCATATATAAAAGCACAGACCGTACAAATAAATGGTATCTACCACCATATTTCATGCCAAAAATAGGTTTTATCACTCTTGACCTGGTGACAGGTATTCTATAATGCTGTGCCCTTTGGCTGTGATTGGGTCTCTTTGGAGAGCATGGTTTACAGAAGATGAGCTTATAGATAACAGATTCAGATAACAAGGAGAGCTGATCACAGCAGAAGGGATGAGGAACTTGGAGGAAATGCCACTCCACTTTGTTTTCGTTTGCTGGGAGTTTTGTTTCCTGCATCACAAGCGATGAAAAATTCCAATGTATGACTATGACGAGTGAATATTTTTCTGAATTGATAAATATTCTTTAGTATAAGACTTAGGGGTGTAACTACAACAGGTGCAGGGGTTGCAATCGCACCTGGGCCCTGGAGCCTATAAGGGGCCCCAAAAGACCCTTTGGCCTGTAGAAAAAGACTAATGCTGTTAAAGATTTACAATAATTGGGGGCCCCGTTGGAGCTTTCGCATGAAAGCCCATGAGCTTCAAGTTATGCCATTGATAAGGGGCCTACAAAGCTGGGGGAGGAAGTGGGTGCTGTGGGGCAGCGCCTGGATTGCAAGTCAGGAAACACGTGGAGCCCGGTAGTGGTTCAAACAGGACCCGGTGTTTATTGCTGGTACACACAGCGATGGCACAGTCTGCCGGAATCCGGGTCGCAGCCGGGTACACAAGACACAGTTCATATAACGTACCCCGGGTCCTTCAGGCCAAAGGCCTCGGTTATGGGCCACCCCGAGTTCCCCAGCCCTCCTGGGCTAGGCCGTGTTAGTCTAGCACACGGCCTCCTGGAACTCTAGACCTCTCCTTTCTGTATATCTGCTGCTGCTGCAGCCAAGGCACAAATCTGTGTACAGGGAACCCCGCCCTGCCTCCTGACCAGGCTTTTAACTCCGTGTCTACTTCCGGGACCTTGCAAGACCCGGAGCGGAGGGAGCGGACCGTCCCTTTCTCTCACACCCTATACCGGGCTCAATACGTGACAGTGCGCATTCTGGGGGAGACATAGCGCCCCTCGCATATGATCCCCCGCACTGTCTCACACACCCCCCCCCTCGGTTCAAACTTGTGGGGTTGAACCCCAGCCATCAAACAGGGTGCCCGGGACAGGGCATCCGCATTACCCTGCAACTTGCCAGCCCGATGCTCCACCGTAAAATTGAAGTTTTGGAGGGACAGGAACCACCGGGTGACCCGAGCGTTCCGTTCCTTGGCATTTCGCATCCAGACCAAGGGAGCGTGATCCGTAACTAACCGGAACTGTCGCCCGAGCAAATAATAACGTAGGGACTCCAAGGCCCATTTAACGGCCAAGCACTCCTTCTCCACTACGCTATAATTCTTTTCCGCCGGGGACAATTTCCGGCTCAAGTAAGTGACCGGATGCTCGATTCCGTCCACTTCCTGCGACAGCACAGCCCCCAGCCCCACCTCCGAGGCGTCTGTTTGTACAACGAAGGCGCGTTTGAAGTCAGGACTGATGAGGACGGGCTGTCCGCACAAGGCCAACTTCATGGACTGAAAGGCTGCCTCTGCTTGGGGATTCCACCGCACCAACGCAGTTTTCTTCCCTTTCAACAGGTCGGATAGGGCCGCCGTTCGTCCAGCAAAGTTGGGTATGAAACGTCGGTAATACCCAACAATGCCGAGAAACGCCCTCACCTGTTTGGTAGACACTGGTCGGGGCCAATTTTGAATGGCCTCGATTTTGTTTATTTGGGGTTTGATAACCCCTCGCCCAATCACATACCCCAGGTACCGGGCCTCCTCGAGCCCCATGGCACATTTTTTTGGATTCGCCGTCAGGTCGGCGGCCCTGAGCGAATCTACCACGGCCTGTACCTGGGATAAGTGGGTATGCCAATCAGGACTAAAGATGATGATATCATCCAGGTAAGCGGACGCGTACTTCCGATGGGGTTCTAACACTATGTCCATGAGCCGCTGGAATGTGGCCGGGGCTCCATGCAACCCAAAAGGCAACACAACATAGTGATAGAGGCCTTCCGGAGTAACAAAGGCGGTTTTTTCCTTAGCCGATTTTGTCAGCGGCACTTGCCAGTAGCCTTTTGTCAGATCGAGCGTCGTAAAGTACTGGGCTTGCCCCAGTCTTTCGATCAGCTCGTCCACCCGGGGCATGGGATATAAATCAAACTTAGATACTTCATTCAGCTTCCGGAAATCGTTGCAAAACCGCAGCGATCCGTCCGGTTTTGGAATGAGCACGATGGGACTAGCCCACTCGCTCCGGGATTCTTCTATCACCCCTAACTTAAGCATGTGTTTCACTTCGGCCGCGATGGCTTGCCGTCGGGCCTCGGGTACCCGGTACGGTTTCACCCGCACTTTTACCCGGGGCTCAGTGACAATGTCATGTTGAATGACCGAAGTCCGCCCGGGCAGGTCAGAAAACACATCGGGATTCTGCTGTACCAATTTGTGAGCTTCCCATCGTTGGGCCTTAGTGAGGGTGTCACTTATTCGTACGCCTTCGGTATCCCTGGGGGCCGAAGGGGAAGGGACCCCGGGTGCATCGGATGC
Organism: Allobates femoralis; assembly: GCA_033576535.1. Taxonomy (NCBI): domain Eukaryota; kingdom Metazoa; phylum Chordata; class Amphibia; order Anura; family Aromobatidae; genus Allobates; species Allobates femoralis. The sequence continues at coordinate 562,314,962 of JARQOC010000003.1, forward strand.
CTCCATGATCATGCACTCCCGGTCTTTCCACGCCTTGAGCAGGTTAACGTGGTATAGCTGCACGGGTTTCCTTTTCCCGGGCTGGTATACCTTGTAATTCACCTCCCCTACTTTTTCCCGGATTTCATATGGCCCTTGCCATTTGGCCAATAACTTGCTTTCCGTAGTGGGCACTAAGACCACTACCCGGTCTCCCACCTCAAAGGTCCTAACGGTGGCCCGTGTATTATACGTGCGGCTTTGAGCTCCTTGAGCATCCATCAGGTGCTCTGTCACAATAGGCCGGACCGCCGTGATCCGGTCCTGCATTTTCGCCAAGTGGTCTATGACGCTCCTATAGGGAGTGGGTTCCTGTTCCCACGTCTCCTTGGCGACATCCAAGAGCCCTCTAGGATGTCGGCCGTACAACAGTTCAAAGGGGGAAAACCCCGTAGACGACTGTGGTACCTCCCGGATGGCCAACATTAGATATGGTAATAGCATATCCCAATCCTTTCTATCCTTGGCCACCACCTTTTTCAGCATGGACTTCAGGGTTTTGTTAAACCGCTCGACTAACCCGTCGGTCTGGGGATGGTACACCGAGGTGCGCAGCTGTTTGATGTTGAGCAATTTACACAGTTCCCGGGTCACTTTGGACATAAAAGGAGTCCCCTGATCTGTGAGGATTTCCTTAGGTAGTCCTAGGCGACAGAACATGGCAAACAGCTCCCGGGCAATTATTTTCGCCGTGGGGTGGCGTAACGGGATCGCCTCCGGGTACCGGGTGGCGTAGTCGACAACCACGAGTATGTGTTGGTGGCCTCGTGCTGATTTCACTATAGGCCCCACCAAATCCATTGCGATCCGTTCAAAAGGTTCCTCTATAACTGGTAGAGGTACCAATGGACTACGGAAGGTGGCAATGGGTGTGGTCAGCTGACATTCCGGGCAGGAGTCACAGTACCTCTGGACATCCGCATACACGCCCGGCCAAAAGAACCTTCGCAAGATGCGTTCTTGCGTTTTTTTAGCCCCAAGGTGGCCCCCTAGCAGGTGGGAGTGGGCCATCTCTAGGACCGCCCGGCGGTGTGGCTGCGGTACTACCAGTTGGTCCACAACCTCATCCCGGATTTTGTCCACCCTATAGAGTAACTCTTGGTTAAGCACCATGCGTGGAAATACGTTCTCTGCCCCCGGATGCTGAGCTACCCCGTTTATTTCAGTTACCCTTTCTCGGGCCCGGGTCAGTGTGGGATCCTGTAGCTGGGCTGTCCCAAACGCTCCCCGGGATACTTCCAACTCTGGAAGCGGTGGGGTCTCCTCGACCTCCCCTGCCAAGACGTCTAGCGGGAACCTATCGGGGTGACACTCTAGCCCTATGTTGGCGACCCCTACGGCAGGTGTCCCGGTCTCAGGGTCGTCGGGCTCAGCACCCGGGTTCCCTGGCTTCAGGACAGGGCTACTCCTCCTTTCCCATAAGGACCAAAACAACGGTAAGTCTCTTCCCAGCACCGTCCCGTAGGGTAGAGCCTTTACCACTCCGACCACGTGAGTCACCTCTCCACAGGGAGTGGATAGAGTCACTTCCGTGGTCGGATACTCGCGTAGGTCCCCGTGAATAACACCGGACCCCGACCAATCCCCCAGTGAGTTGCAACCCGGGGATTAAGGACGCACGAACCAGCGTCACCCAACTGCCAGAGTCCAAGAGAGCTTCTGCTCTGTGTCCATTGACGAGCACCGGACACAGAGGTGGTGCCGTTAGGGGAACCACTACATCTGCGGTGAACACGGGGCTGGCATACATCGAGAGCCGGCGTGTGAACCCACAGTCCATGGGGTCCGCTGTTAGTGGGCAATAGGTAGCCACATGTCCCGGCCCTTTGCACCGCCAGCACCACGTAGCGGTGCCAGCGCCGGGTCGGAAGCTCCTTCTTGGGGAGCCTGGTTTCTTGCCAGCCCCGTTCTGGGGTATCCTCTCAGCGGGTACGTTTTTAGGAGAGTCCCCTGTAGATGAACGCATACCTCTACCCGGCTCCGGAGGCCGGCGTAACTGCCGCAGTGGGGCAGAGTCCCGTATGAACTCCTCGGTGGCTGTATATCACTCTATCAAGCTAACCACCTGGTCCAAGGTACCCGGGTCCCCTTGCCCCACCCAACGCTGTATCGCAACCGGCAGAGTCCGAACCAGCCGGTCGACCACCACCCTTTCCACCATCTGTCCCGGAGTTAAGCTCTCAGGCTGGAGCCACCGTTTCACCAACTGCAATAAGTCATACGCCTGGGAGCGAGCCGGCTTGGACTCCACATAGGACCAGGAAAACACCCGTTGGGCTCGGACATAAGTATTGACCCCCAGTCTAGCAAGGATCTCACCTTTGAGTCTGGCGTAGTCCTGTGCTTCCTCCCAACTGAGGTCCGTGTAGGCCTTTTGGGCATCGCCTATCAGGAATGGCGCCACCACTTCAGCCCACTGAGCGGAAGGGAGGCCTTCTCGTTCTGCGGTGCGCTCGTAGACGGTGAGGAAGGCTTCTACGTCGTCCTCTGGACTCAGCTTCCGCAGGGCCGATCGGACCCGGTCCCGGGCCTCACGCCGCTCCGGGGGAGGCGCTGTTGGCGGGTCTCGTAAGGCCGCAATTTGCTGCAGGAGCAGTTCATTCATTTTCTGCTGTTGTAGAAACTGCTCCTGTTGTAACAACTGCTGCTGCTCCTGCTGTCGCTGGTGCTGCTCCTGCTGTCGGAGCTGCTGCTCCTGCTGTCGGAGCTGCTGCTCCTGCTGTCGGAGCTGCTGCTCCTGCTGTCGCTGCTGCTGCTCCTGCTGTTGTCGTAACTGCTCCTGTTGTAGCAACTGCTGCTGCTCCTGCTGTCGCTGGTGCTGCTCCTGCTGTCGGAGCTGCTGCTCTTCATGTCGCTGCTGCTGTTCCTGCTGCCGCTGCTGGGTAAGTACCAGCTGCCTTAGGATTTCCTCCATATCAGCGGCAGGCCTGAACTGTAGCGTGGCCGGCTTAAGTATGGACATACAGTGCCGGGCACCCCGCAAGACTGTCGGCTATTCTGACTGCTGCTCCTCTCACTTTAGTCGCCGCTCATTGGCCTCATGAAACAGTCACTTTCACCGGGCTGGCCTGCTTGCCCGCATTCTCCACCATATGTGGGGCAGCGCCTGGATTGCAAGTCAGGAAACACGTGGAGCCTGGTAGTGGTTCAAACAGGACCCGGTGTTTATTGCTGGTACACACAGCGATGGCACAGTCTGCCGGAATCCGGGTCGCAGCCGGGTACACAAGACACAGTTCATATAACGTACCCCGGGTCCTTCAGGCCAAAGGCCTCGGTTATGGGCCACCCCGAGTTCCCCAGCCCTCCTGGGCTAGGCCGTGTTAGTCTAGCACACGGCCTCCTGGAACTCTAGACCTCTCCTTTCTGTATATCTGCTGCTGCTGCAGCCAAGGCACAAATCTGTGTACAGGGAACCCCGCCCTGCCTCCTGACCAGGCTTTTAACTCCGTGTCTACTTCCGGGACCTTGCAAGACCCGGAGCGGAGGGAGCGGACCGTCCCTTTCTCTCACACCCCTATACCGGGCTCAATACGTGACAGTGCGCATTCTGGGGGAGACATAGCGCCCCTCGCATATGATCCTCCGCACTGTCTCACAGTGCTATATTCATTGATGGTATCATGAATTCACTGATATACTGCTCTACATTGAAAGAGAAGATGCTGCCATCACTCCGTGCCATTGGTAAACATGCACTTTTCCAACATGGCAATGATCTAGAGGTGACATCTGTTGCATTTCCGAAGCAGAACAGAGTTAAAGTGATTTGATAGCCAATCATGTCTCCTGATCTCAACCAGTCGAACACCATGGGGGAATTCTGAAGAGATAAGCTGAGCGTCACTCACCATCCATCATCTGAAAGAGCTCGTTCATGAAGATTGAAAAAGATACAAGTTGTAATATGTTGAACGTCTTGTTCATTTATGCCTAGAAGACATGGTGCTGTCCTAATAATCATGGAGGTCAAAATACAACATGTAGTAGTTTTTTTGTATATATATTCCGACACATATAGTACTGTGCACACATTTTAGATAGGTTTGGAACACATGCTGCAAAGTGTTTATTTTAAGTAATTAAGCTGTATGAACAAAAAAACATTTTTAATCAAATAAATATTTTACCCCTTTGCTTTAAAACAGCATCAAATCATCAATTCTGCTAGGTTCACTTGCACAGTTTTTGAAGGAACTTGACAAGGTGGTTGTTCCAAACATCTTGGATAACTAACCACAAATGTTCCGTCAAGATTTGGAGCTGTTGAGATCAGGGCTCTGTGTGGGATATATCATCACTTTCAGGAATCATTATTCTTCTTTACGGTAGAGTCAGACTAGCGTGTTACTCACACAAGTGCAATACATTATAATCTCGCACTGCGCCCAGCCTAATGTTAGACAATCAGGCAGCTCAGACAAGAAATAACTTCAGCATGCTGTGATAGTCAGCAAGTCTGGGATCACTCGCACCCATACAGGTCTATGGGTGTGTGAGTGTGGCACCCCTATGACAGGGCGCCACAGGGAGGTACTGCACCTCAAACAGAAGGTGTAGTGCCTCCATAGCCGTGAATATGGAGGACCCTACAGAGTCTGCACCCCAACACCCATACAGTAGGCAACATTAGTACAAGGGACCGTGTATTCAGTAGGTCACAGGGGGTGGAGCCTAGATGAGCAGGAGACGAGGAGTGAGAGAAGACTAGTCAGTCAGACGGTATAAGAGAGTAGAGAAGACGGACTCAGGGGACCCTGTGACCGTGACAGGAGGGCACCTCTAAGGAGAGAGGTGACCCAGATGGAGAAGGACTGGTCAGAGCCAGCTGGAGACTCAGGTCACCACCGGTACACCGAAACCGAGGCGGTTAGTAACGGTTTATCCCTAACCACAGACCGGCAGCCTGTGTGCCCGACATAAGGGAGCCATAGCACCCATTAAGTAGTCCAACATCAGTCCCGCAGCTGGTTTCACGATGCCGAGTAGAGAGACATAGACTCCGAGCACTAGAGACTTGAATCATGAGTGGGAGTACAGAAGGCCATCAGGGCACAGAAGGGAAAAGTACCAGGAGAGCCATTTTTAAGGACACCTCTGACAGACTCTGGAAAAGCCTCCACAATCTGCGGCTACGGCCCCCGGTTAACCCAGACTGTACCGTGTACTGATTTCATCTGGTGCCAGTAAGAACTGTTTCATCAGTGCAGTCCGACTCATGAGAAACTTCAAACTGCACTGACGACATTGGAGTGCAGTGCATGGATGTACCCAGCAAGGGGCAGGGGGGGTAGCTGTTCCCCCAGAAGCAAAAAAATAAACATGTCAGCCAATGGGATTCAAGGGAAGGAGAGAGCTCTAGCAGAGTCCATAGACGACAGCCAATGAAAGAAGGAGGATTTCTTTCTTCCTGCGCTTTATACTTACCTTGCTGCGCTCCCTCGGTGACCCCCAGCTGTGTCTTCTGACCATCGCCAGGCTGCAGTGAGTGGCGGGCTCTAGAACTCGGAAGCACCATGTGACTGGTGATCCTGGGTACACCTATGGTGCAGTGTGATATACACAAAGACTCGGGAGTAACTTGAAGCTCCTGGGCCCCAATGCAAAAGCTCCAACAGGGCCCCCAATTATTGCAAATCTTTAATAGCAATAGTCTTTTTCTATAGACCTAAGGCCGGCTTCACACTACGGCTGGGATCCAATCCGTGGCTGTCCGCTTGAGGCAGTCGCGGACCGGATCAGCACACAGAACTGGAGGGCCAATTTGCCCTCCGGTCTGGTGTGCAGCCGCACACAGCTGCCTCCGCTGATAGGTCAGGACCGTGGCTTGCAAGGAGCGAGGCGCGTTCCTGATCTGTCAGAGGGGACAGCTCCATGGTGCTGAAGATCAGTGCCGGCCCCGCCTGACAGTTCAGGACCGCGGCTTGCTCCCCGCCACGGTCCTGACCTATCGGCGGCGGCAGCTGCGTGCGGCTGCACACCAGACCGGAGGGCAAATTAGCCCTCCAGTTCTGTGTGCTTATCCGGTCCACGACTGTCAGCCTCAAGCGGACAGCCACAGATCAGACCCCAGCCGTAGTGTGAAGCTAGCCTAAGGTACTTTTGGGGCCCCCTAGGCTCCAAGACCCAGGCGTGATTGCAACCCCTGCACCTGTTGTAGTTACGTCCCTGCCAGCAATGGAGATGTGGAGACCTCGCACTGTGATCTGAGCACAGTAGATGACACTCGCTCACACATAACATGCAATACCCTATTGGGACCCCAGTGTGAGCAGTCTAGCTTGCTTGTCCAGTGCTGGTGAATACAAGCTGATGTGTATGGTTGTATATGTTGCACTGAGCAGGGCTATGTCCACATAGGGTTTGTTCTGTGATTCCTCTTGCTTTCCTCCATACTGGAGCAGCCCCATAGCTCCCTCACTGCCCGGAGCCCATGATAATGTGGCGCCCCTATGGCTAGGCACCACAGGGAGGTATTACACTTTGAAAATGTGGTATGTGGTATCTCTATAGTTAGGGGTTTAGGGTTGACTTGTGGAGTTTCACACACAACACTAGGTCACCTTAGGATATAAGGACCGATAATTCAGTAGGTCCAAAAGGGGGTGGAGCCTAGGTTAGTGCAGGAAGACGTGACAGTTAGTTAGTGCTGGGAAGGCAGTTAGTCAGGATCGAGCCTGACAGCTCTGCTGTCAGGAGGGGATCCCAGGACAGTAGGGGACGGACCAGCATCGGTTGGAGCCGGCTGGTAATGTCTGGGGAACACCAGCAACACGGAAGCCGAGGCGGTCAGCGGTTTATCCCTGACCGCAAACCAACGAGAGCACGGGCCCTTAATCACTGGGTAGCCATAGGCGCCACAAGAAGGTACCTCACCCCTCAGGCCCAAAATAGGTCCAAGATTACAGGAGTATCGGTCCGGATTCTGGTGCCGGGAGGATTTGCTGTGTGTCGCTCCCGTCCATACCGGTAAAGGAAAAACCTGTGCTTCACTGTATGAGACCAGGGGACTGGCGGGAGAGCTCTGCAAGGGTGGTGAAAGATAGAGAAGGACATAATTAGACCCCGAAAGACTTTCAGAAGGGGGTACCCTGAACCGACAGCTAAAACCCTTAAAACCAGACTGTACCGTGTTCTCAATAACATCTGTCGGTACCAGTAAAGTGGAGTTGAACTGGTCTCTGTCTTTCTTCTTGTTGGTGCCCGGAGGGCCTCAGTATCATCATCGTCTCACCGGAGGGGTAAGAACAACTACTCCCCTCATCCTCCATCACCGCTGCCCTGAGGTAAAGCTCCACCTGTGGGGAGCTGTACCACACTGAGCTGCACCTATCATTACCTCAGCGGCCGGCCTGCAGCGCCGGTATCCAAACTACCGGGATCCACAGGTGGCGTCATGTACTCTCTTTATCCCTGTAAATACCCCCCATCTAAGGCTGGCTTCACATTGCGTTTTTGGGCTGTCCATGGGGATCCGTGTGTTGACAGGATCCCCACGGACAGCCATGGATCCACACGGATCCCTGCAATCGGATGGCAAATAGCCATCCAATCCGATTCTATGCAGGATCCGTGTAGATCTTGTTCTCCCTGTGTGTCCCTGCTTTTTCTCTATCTGTCCCTCTTCTTTCTCTGCCCCCCTCTCGTCCCCCCTGCAGTAGGTGGAAAAAAAAAAGAAATCCTCCCTGAGGATACAATACCTTCCGCCAGCTGCGGGGAGGCAACAGTCACCATCTGGTGGCTGAAGGACCTGTGATGATGTCACAGAGCCAGTCACCTGACACGTCAGCTGATCGGCTCTCTGACATCATCACAGGCCCTTCTGCATAGATGGTGACAGTCCCTGGAGGTGCCGGAAGGTAATGTATCCTCATGGAGGGATTTTTTTTTACCAGAGGGAATAGAATAGGTAAAAGGATAGGGAATAAGGGCCCTTTCACATCAGCGGTAATTTGAAAGCGCGGCAGATGCGGTGAAAAAAACCACATCTGCCGCGATTGCCGCCGCATAACCGCTGCACTTGCGGCGCGGTTGCGATAATAGCCATAGTAAGTATAGGGGGACTTGCGGCAGGTGCGGCAAGTGCGGTTTTGCACTTGCGGCAGGTGCGGCCGCGAAAAAAAAACACGGCTGACCGCAGTTTTTTTCGCAGCCGCACTTGCCGCACCTGCCGCAAGTTCCTCTATACTTACTATGGCGATTACCGCAACCGCGCCGCAAGTGCAGCGGTTATGCGGCGGCTATGCGGCAATCGCGGCAGATGCGTTTTTTTCACCGCATCTGCCGCGCTTTCAAATTACCGCTGATGTGAAAGGGCCCTAAGACAAGGAAGATGTTAGAATAGCGGGGACAGGATGGAGAGGTGGAGGGGAGGAAGATGCAGGGAGGACAGGGAACACAGAGCCGACATCGGATCCGAGGTGAACTCGGATCCGATGTCCATAGGCTCCCATTGTGTAGCCCTACGGACCATCACAGCTCCATCACATTGGTGTCCAATTTTAGTCACGAACACCAAAATCGCAGCAGGCTACGATTTTGGATTTGTGACTAAATCGGAAGGCTGCGGATTGTGTTTAAATCGGATGCCAATAGGCACACATCCGAGCGCATAGGGATACATGGGAGCCACAATCGCATCCGTGTGTATCTGTTTTGAAACGGATACACACCGCAATGTGAAGCCAGCAATAACAAATGACAGCCGGGGCACGGAACCAGGAACCCGACCACCCGTGATTCCCCCAGTTAAATCCATCAAACCCAAGCCCGCTATCCGAGCACCCCTTGCCCTGGGCTCATCAATAATACACTTTATATCTAGGACTCATCTACAGGTGGCGGCCCCTCCCTCATCAACACAACAACACTGCTAGTCACGCGCTCTCCAGTCACATGAGCCCCGAGGGCAGAGGATTGGCCAATCGTGCTTCAGAGAGCGTCATGGGGGCGGGTCTACGCCCACACTATATAAGCGCCCCGGCGCCGGACAATGCCTGCAGTTCCAGCCAGAGATCCGATAGAGCGGTGAGTGCGGGCGGTCTGCAGTGTGGATGGAGGAGGGGTGAGGACTGCTGGAGCCGTGCTGTCTGCTCCCTGTACTCCCGGCCGGGCGTCCCTCCTCCTCCATAGAGCTGCGCTGTGGAATGTTGGATAATGTCAGGCTCCTCACTGTTCTGTCCTGTGGGCGCACAGGGATGCCCAGGATTGTCCTCCATTGCCCTGGATGTATTTTGTCCCCCTCCAGGGGATGACTCAGCGCTGGTCGTGCAGCTGTAGGGTAGAGCGCCTGTCCCATCTCAGCACCACCAGGGTGGGGGGTTCTGTGCACACATGGTGGGGGCTGGGAATGGCCTGGACGTCCTCCTCATCCTATTCCTGGCTGCTAACTTTGTGTCCAGGTTCAGCTGTTGGGTGACTAAGGGATGTTTATGTAGTGTTGACTATGGGATGGCAGTGTCCATACTGTGCAGTGTGTGTGTATAGTGCTGTGAAGGTGGGGTGGCTGTGTGTGTGTGTGTGTGGCCCCATGCCTGGTGGGGTGGTGTGAATGTGTGGACTTGGGTACTAAGATTAGATATACTGCCCCCTACAGGTGGTGGCTCCTCCCCAGGATCCATAGTGAATGTGTGTTCCTGAGCCTGGTGGACGTAGTGTCTCCTATGGGATGATGTAATTGGTGTTTCCCCAAGTTCTGATCCTGGCAACTGCACCATCGCAGCACTGCCCCCTGTGGCCATGCAGGGTAATGATCATGTGGTAACCAAGTAATTCTGCTGTGTATTTTTGGGTTAGGATTTGTTCTCATTACAAGCTTTTGCAGTGTTTTAACCCTTTTGTCCTTGCTCTTCTAGCCACCATGACACTATACATACTCGCCATCGGGCTTTGTTTAGCCACTACTCTTGCCGCTCCCACAATGGACCCAGCGTTGGATCAGCACTGGCAGCAGTTCATGAGTTTTTACTCCAAATCCTACGAAACAGTAAGTAGATCAGCAATGTTTGTTTCTGTCCGCTACGTGTGACTGCCTAGGTTGACCTAGTTATGCATTTAGTAGAATTTGGCTAATGCAGTTGGCTCTAACTTATTAGTAATAACCTGGGTCCTTGGTCACATTTAGTAAAGTGTGTGTGTGTGTGTGTCTCTCTTCTTCTGTGAAATTTAACTTGCAGTGCCTTCACACTGCAGTCAGATCCGGTCTGGGGCTGTCCTATGGGGCTGGATGGCAGCTATCTGCCATCCGGTTTCCATCTCACCGGAATAATCCAGGAGAAGTGGGAATTTTCTCCCGGATACAAAAACGTGGCTTGTGACGTCTGTCCGGGGAGACCAATCTCCCCATAATTGGTGTCTCTCGGATTTAACCGGATTGTCCCGATCCGGGAACCGGACACCTGCGGCAGGCAGCACACCGAGCCAGAGGGCATATTGGCCCACCGGTTCTGTGTGCTGATCCGGTCCTGTCAGTTTCACCCCTGACAGCCGCAGACTGGATCTGATCGCAGTGTGAAGGCATCCTTAAGGCCCTATCACACAACGATCGCTCCAGCAATCCTAATAGCGACCTGCCGGGATCGCTGGAGCGTCGTTACCTGATCGCTGGGAGCTGTCAAACAGATCTCCCCAGGGACCTGGGAGCCACCTTCCACATCGGTGAAGGCGATGTCAGCGTTCTCCATGCTTAGCGCTGCCTTACAGGGAGCCCCAAGCAGGGAGAACACTTGTAACTATGATAAACTGCAGGTATCCAGGCTGCGCACGCTGCCTGAATACCTGCTGTTTATCATAGTTGCCAGCATTCTCCCAGCTTGCAGGCAGTGCTAAACAGGGAACGCTGGTAACCATGCTAAATACCAGGTATCTAGGCATCGCGTGCTGCCTAGATACCCGGTGTTTACCATGGTTGCCAGTGAGGTCACTGATCGCTGGTTTCTCGCTGTCACATGCAGTGATGCGTGCTGACCAGCGGGAAACAAACGATCAAAAAATGACCAGCAGCGATCAGTGACCTCAAAGCAGGGGCCTGATCGCTGCAAAGTCACACAGAACGACATCGCTGGAGAGATCGTTATAACGTCAGTTACGATATCTATAACAATATTTTTTGTGTGACTGTGGCTTTACTTGCTTACCAAAATCCTGAAGATAAGATAATTACTTGCCCACAGGACTTGTTGCCCTGATCGGTGTCCCCTGGCAGACTGGGAAGTTGTTTATGATTGAAGCGCTGATTAGCTGTAGCTCACATGACAACTGAGGGGTAGGACACTTACTATGCAAAGGATAAAGTCCACAATGCATAGTCTGATGTGTAAAATGAGTCCTGGAGATTGCATACACAAGTCTGCTTAGCAGGCCTTGAAGGGGAATGTTGGTCAGATCACCACACCCCCTTCCCCGTCCATATAGGCATGGTTGTCATAGAAGGCTGAATAAAGTAATACTTCAGAATTAAGATTATTAGAATGCTTAATCCAGAGAAATCCACACTTTTCTTATGTACATAAATTGCTGAGGTCTAAAACCTGAATATCTCATTGAGAGTCTGCCTCCACCCCAGACAAAAAAAGATAATTACTAAAATCTCCTGCGCAGTATGGAAATTGGCTGAAAATGAGCTGGTCCTCGCTGCCCCCCTGGCTGAATGCCTGCCTCACTCCTGTGAAAAAGCTGCCCCTCCTGTGTATGTCACACTTCTCTTGTATCTGCATAATGGCATGGGTCTCTGTTCCTAGTTGTGCTTGCACGAAGTCTCGTGAGACTTGGTCACAGTTGTGCTTGCATTGAGCACGGAGACCCATGCCACTATGCAGATACAAGAGCAGTGTGACATACACAGGAGTGAGGTGGGCATTTAACCAGTGGGGCGGTGAAGACCCGATTGAGCAGATCCTCATGAACCATTTTTGGCTAATTTCCATACCACACAGGAGATATTAAAGTTCACTTTTGAGGTACACATGGGGACTGCTGGGCAGTCAGGAACCCCCAAATACATTGTGTATAAGAACCATATAATAAGGTGGTGGGCATGGGCTAGAACGGCCAAAGGGGCTGACCGGTTCACTGTAAATGGAACCCGTTGGCCTCCGCACCCCCCCCCCCCCCCCCCCCCCCAAGTCCTGCCTTCATGGCACTCCAGGAATGTGCATTGTAGGGGTTGATCACGTGTTCGGCCCAGCTTCAATATGCGCTGGAGCCCCCACAATGCACCAGGCTGGATATGACTCTCTGTACGACCATGGCTTGCCCCCCTCCTACTCCTAGTTTTCATCCTGGGTATGCCCTGCTTAACCCATATGAAAATGGTGGGGGTATATTGCTTATGTGAGACAAGTGGCCTAGGTGATGTCAATTGAAGGCTACTTTCACAAATTAGAGGTTGTCCACTACTCGAAATACCTCCTCAGACTTGTTTGCATGTATTTAAAGAAAGACTTGTGCTCCCTATGCCACTGTTAGGCTGTGTGCCCACATAGTGGTTTAGTGACGTTCAAATCGTCAGTAAACCGCTGTAAAATTCAAGGAGCCTAGACTCCTGAGCTCAGAAGTGTCCAGCTGTTTTCCGGCGTTTTTTCCGGCGGTTTTCTATGGAGGATTTTGTTCATGGAACCGATCAAAAACCGCTGAGAAGAATTGACATGCTGTATGCTGCTAAACCGCTGGGAAACCGCTCAACCGCTGGCAGATCCGCTCACATAAACCCACTATGTGTGCACAGCGGTTTCTAAATTACATAGGGTTACATGTAAGTCCTAAAGCTGCTAAAAATTTACATAGATTTAAATAAAACCTATGCTAAACCGCCGGCGGTTTTCGCTGCTAAATTGACGTAAAACCACTATGTGGGCACACACCCTTACAGCTGCTTCAGCACTTGTCTTCCTGGGACTTGCACAATGTTGCGTTACCTCTGGAAGGAGTAATCTTGACCTTAATCACTTTAACCTTTTGAATCTTTGTTGCTGGATTGAAGCTTTTTGCAGAACTGATTGGTAATGTCTTTTTGCAGAAAGAAGCTGGCTGGAGGCGAATGCTGTGGGAAAAAAATCTGAAGATGATTGAAATGCACAACATGGAATATGCAATGGGGATGCACACGTACAGGCTCGGCATGAATCCCTTTGGTGATATGGTAAATATATCAAGGAGTTTAGTGTTGACTTCAGTTTATTTGCCCTGTTCCATTATAAGGCAAATTACAAAGCTTTTTGGACAAATTGCTAGGAGTTGATGGGAAGGGTCTGCCATTATGTATAATGTAGAAGGTCACTAGGCAATCTGTCTCCTTATGCCTATGGTATTCTAATTGGCATATAATGGGTTATCTGTATGCAATGTGCATGCCTTAACTTGGCCTCTCACTTTAGACTACAGAAGAATTTGCCCAGTTGATGAATGGCTACAAACACAAGCCTGACAGGAAATCTGGGTCAACTTTTATGTCTCCAAACAACTTTGAAGCCCCCAAGAGTGTTGACTGGCGCAAAGAAGGATATGTAACGCCAGTGAAAGATCAGGTACGTGTTCATGTAGGGTAGCAAAACTGCGTGGTTGAGTTCAGGAAGCGATTTACTATGCAAGTCTGCAATGTAATAGGACTTGCTGTGTATTTCAGACTCCCTGCTCGTCCATTTGTACTGAATTTAATTTTATTTATTTTTTTTTTCCTTTTTAGGGTCAGTGTGGCTCATGCTGGTCATTCAGTGCCACAGGAGCTCTTGAAGGACAACTCTTTAGAAAGACTAAGAAACTGGTGTCCCTAAGTGAGCAAAATCTTGTTGACTGCTCTAGACCAGAAGGCAATCAGGGTTGCAATGGCGGTCTTATGGATCAAGC
>JARQOC010000003.1:562338695-562350287 GCA_033576535.1 Allobates femoralis
CCTCAAGACCTCAGTGCTGCAAAGGCTGCAGTGCTAACCACTTGAGCCACCGTGCTGCCCAGATGACAGTTTCACCATAGTTGTGAGCAACGGGCAGCCCGTGCCACAAGTGGGATTTAAAGAAGTGACTATTAAAGTGGAGCAGGTGGAGCTACATGAACAGGGTATGGTGATAGTAGATGTTGATCGGCGAGCCAGTACACCAATATTGACAATAGGTACAAATGTGATTGAAAAATGTTTGGTCGAGGTTATTGTGTTGTTACAACAGGTTGTAGAGACCACCAATTCCGGGTAGCAGAGAACCCTGCAGAGAGAGATAAGGGCCCTGATGCAGAGACAACAGGTAGAGCTGTCTGGAGGTGAAATCGGCAGCGTAAGGGTGCTTTCACATTACGATTTTCGGTCATCCGATTGTATCCGTTTCAAAACGGATACAATCGGATCCGAAATCGGATTCTGTGTTCCCCCTATGGGAATCGGATCGGATGCGCCACTATTGGCATCCGATTTTGGCACAATCCGATCCTATCCGATTTAATCACGGGCACAAAATCGCGGCCTGCTACGATTTTGTGTTCGTGACTCAAATCGGACAGCATTGGATCAGTGCTGATCCGAGTGACCACAAAATGGGAGCCTATGGACATCGGATCCGAGTTCACCTCGGATCCGATGTCGGCTCCGTATTCTCTGCCTCTCCCTGCTGCTGCCTCCTCTATCTTCTTCCCCCCGCTATTCTATGCTGTCTCCCTGCTATTCTATTCTGTCCCTCCGCTCCTCTATCCTGATCTAATCCCTATACTGTCCCCTCTTCTCTTCCTTGTGTGTAAAAAAAGTATACATCACCTGTCACCGGCTCCCAGGATGCGACACCTTCGGGGCTGAAGGACCTGTGATGATGTCACAGAGCCGGTCACATGACCCGTCAGCTGACCGACTCTCTGACATCATCACAGACTCTTCAGCCCTGATGGTGTCGCATTCTGGGAGCCGGTGACAGGTGATGTATATTCCGGGAGGAGTTTTTTTTTTTTTTTTTTTACACACATGGAAGAGAACAGGGGACATGATAGGATTAGATCAGGATAGAGAAGCGGGGGGACAGAATAGAATAGTGGGGAGACAGCATAGAATAGCGGGGAGACAGCATAGAATAGCGGGGAGAAGAAGGTGGAGGAGGCAGCAGCAGGGAGAGACAGGGGACCGCAGGATCCGCACGGATCCTGCATAGAATCGGATCGGATGGCAATTTGCCGTGTGGATCCGTGCCTGTCCGTGGGATCCTCCTTCAAAGTCGGATCCCACGGACAGGCACTAAATCGTAATGTGAAAGCACCCTGATGGCCCCTTTACACGCAGCTACAGGTGACAGGTTTTCCACAGGTAACTTACTGGTTGTAGTGAAATCATGGAGACATAGTTCTATCCTGTTGCTGTGTACAAATGGAACTATGTCTCCATGATTTCACTGCAACCAGTAAGTTACCTGTCACCTGTAGCTGCGTGTAAAGGGGCCATAAGAGTAAGTAACTATTCCCTAATGTCATACCTCCGTGGAGTGAAATCTTTATTTGGTGCAGGGCGGCCATAGGCCTCAGAGGGCAGAATTATCAGGCGCTGGTGAAGCCCGTGTATTCAGATAGTAGGCCCACCGTCCTGACAGCCAGAGGTGTAGTTGATATCTGCAAGGGGAGGGTACCTGTACGCATTCTAAACTGTGGGGAGGAAGAGGCCAAACTGCCGCGGTATGCTACCTTTGCCAAGCTGTAAACGGCCACTAACAACGTGATTACAGCTGCAGAACCCTTGGATTCGCCAGACCAGGCAGAGGACATTGGCCCTGAGGGGCAGCTGGAAGACTGGTGTCAGAAGCTACGTGTAGGCACCAGCTCCACCCCCTCTCATCAGAAGCGTGGAGTGTACCGGGTAGTCAGGGTTATGAGCAGGTCTTCAGCAAACCTTCAGTAAACTTTGGGCAGGCAAAGGGGGTGCAGCATTGTATACCCACAGGGGACCATCCAACCATTAAAGACAGGTACAAGCCTATACCACCAGCCCACTACCAATGTGCCAAGGAAATGTTACGGGAGATGAAGGAGGCTGGGGTGATCAGAGATAGTTGTAGCCCCTGGGCAGCTCCATTAGTCCTGGTAAAGAAGAAAGAAGGCACATGACGATGTGTGTTGACTATAGACAGGTTAATCGCATTACACATAAAGACTTTTATCCATTACCCAGGATAGAGGAGTCATTAGCTGATTTGAGAACTGCTAACTATTTCTTCACTCTAGATCTCACCAGTGGGTATTGGCAGGTCCTCATGGCAGAGACTGACAAAGAGAAGACCACCTTCACCACCCAAATGGGCCTCTGCAAGTTCCACTGCATGCCATTCGGGCTCTGCAATGCACCAAGGACGTTTCAGAGACTGATGAAGTGTTGCTTGGGGCATAAAAACTTCAAGACCGTGTTGCTGTACCTGGATGACATCATGACGTCATAGTATAATCAAGGACGTATGAAGACTACCTGAAACATCTGGCAGAAGTCTTGGAGGCGCTATCCAAGTTTGGCATGAAGGTAAAGCCATCTAAGCCGTCTAAGAGCCACCTCCTCAAACCCAGGGTGCAGTACCTAGGCCATGTGGTGAACACGGAAGGCGTGGCCCTAGACCCCGACAATCCAGAGCTGGCCAAGACCCAGCACCCTCAAAGAAGTGTGGCAGTTCCTATGACTGGTAGGCTACTACCGGAGGTTCATTAAAGGTTTTACCAAGATGGCCGCGCCCCTCCAAGACCTCCTGGTAGGCCAGGTCAAGAAAGCTAGAGGCCCGAGCCCCTCAGTGAAATGGGAGGCCAGAGAGGAAGATTCCTTTCAGCAGCTGAAGAGAACCCTGGTAGGAGAAAAGATCCTGGCCAACCCTGACTACAGCCAGCCGTTTGTATTGTACACCGATGCCAGTAATGTGGGAGTGGGATCCGTGTTGCCTCAAGTGCAGAGAGGCAAAGAAAGAGTAATCGCCTATGCCAGCAGGAAGCTCAGGCCTACGGAGAGGAACCCCGACAACTATAGCTCTTTCAAGCTAGAATTCCTGGCCGTAGTTTGGGCAGTGACAGAATGCTTCAAGCACTACCTGGCAGCTGCAATGTTTACCATCTACACAGATAACAACCCCCTGACCCATCTGGAGACTGCCAAGCTGGGTGCGCTGGATGGCCTAACTCTCTAATTACAACTTCACTATCAACTACCGGGCCGGGCACAAGGATGCAAACGCAGAGGCCCTGTCCAGGATGCCCCATTTGCCAGACAGGGGTGGAAGATCCAGAAGAGCTGGAGGAAGTAGAGCTACTGGCTTTCCACTGTAAAAATGTGTCCCAATGTTCCAAAAAATGTGTCCAAATGTTCCCATGAAGTGAAAGACAAGTGACCAGGGAGACAGGAAGTCACCGTAGACCCATTGCCCCACCACAACTGGGCAGAAACACAGGACAGTGACCCTGCTATTAGCCTGGTCAAGGAACTACTGCAGAAAAAGGATGCGCAGCCAGGTCCAGACACCCCAGCGGAGGAACTGCAACTGTGGAAGGAGAGGGGCAGACTGTTCATCTATGCCAGTAAGCTGTGCATGTGGCACCCCAACCCTAGGACCCACGAGCTAGTGTGGCAGATAGTGGTCCCGAAGAGAGACGCCTATATAGTCGTGGAAGCCTACCATGATGGGAAAGGACACTTTGGGTGGAAGAAGCTGGAAGTGTTACTACGTGGGAGATTCTACTGGGTCGGTATGAAGGCAACTATCGAAGCGTGGTACAGGAGCTGCGGCCCCTGCAGCCTCCGCAGGAAAGACCGTTACAGCCAGCGGGCCCCGTTGCAACCCATTGTCACCAAACAGCCCCTGGAGTTAGTGGCCTTGGACCACATGAAGTTGATTCCAAGCCGATCTGGCTACGTCAATGGATCACTACTCCTGATACCTGGTGGTGGTACCCGTGAAAGACCTGACAGTGAAAACTGCAGCACGAGCCTTCCGAATGCACTTCTGCAGACCCCATGGCTACCTGGAATGGGTACTGACAGATCAAGGCCCAGCCTTTGAGGCTGAAGTGTTCCAGGAGTTCTATGGCCTCTACGGATGCAAGAAGATCAGAATCATGCAATACCATACCCAGACAAATGGCCTGTGTGACAAAATTAACCAAATAGTGATGGATCTACTGAAAACACTCCCACTATAGGAAAGGAACATGTGGCAGAGTGGTTGCCAGATCTAGTGGACCTGTACAATCACATCCCAGTGAGTTCCAACAATTTCAGTCCCGCCTACTAAATGAGAGCCAGACCTGGCAAACTGCCTATTGACCTAGAAATGGGAGTGTTGAAACCTGAAAACAACCTCCCAGAGACAGACTATGATTCAGAGCACCAACAGAGGTATCGCCAGGTGCAAGAATGCATGGAGAGAAACCTGACTAAGGCTAAAGAGAAACAGGAGAGGACATATAACCAGAAAGCACCCGCAGACCCCCTGGTACCAGGAGAACAGGTCCTAAAGAGAAAGTGACGGGTTCATAAATTGGATGACCAGTGGGAGGCAGAGCCCTACACCGTGATACCTTCTCACTTTGACCCTCAGAAGGTCTGCCTGATCAGCAAAGACGAGAGAGAAACCTCTGCCACCATCTCTAGAGATCACCTGAAACGATACCTCGAGTAGCTGAAAAGCCAAGAAAAGCCCCTGACAATACCTAAACCCAAACCAGCAAAGGAAAGATGATCCGCACTGTGCTGGGAAACTTCCCCAAGACTTGGACCTAGATCAATGGAGCTATTGTGGTCCTGGTACTGACCTCTCCCCTAGCGGCAGCACAACCGCCTGTACAGACTCCAAGAAGAGCTGCAGAGCCAGTACCAAGACCTGAACCAGAGAGTTAGCCCCTCGCTATTGGTGAGCCTGTCAGTCCCATGGTGAGTCAGAGTCAATCTGCTGCCATACCAGAACCACTAACATCAGCAACTAGTGCACACAATCCACCAGTAGCAGACACTACAGATCCAGATAGCCTAACTGAAACACCAGTGCTGCGTAGGTCCGCATGAAGTAGTATACCTGTACTGCGTAGGTCTACACGTAGCAGCCTAGGTCAGACTCCAGCCCGGTACAGGGAAAATTAGCCAAAGAAATGCACCAAGGTTTACAATGTAAATATGTTTGTTTTCTATTATGCACTGTGTAAATATGTGTGTTTTTCTAGTAACTACAGTGCTGTGCAAATTAATTGAGACAAGGCAAGTCTTTACTTGTTTTTGCATTAGGTTTACTCTTTTTGATAAGTGTTTTATCAGTTCTTGGTGTCGTTTTCCTTTTTCTTCCACATTTCCCTTTTCGTTTTGGAGAAAACGATCCAGTTTCATTGTGTGCGAATTGTTCTTGAAACGTTAGATTTTCCAATACCAACGGTGGAAGCGATTTCTCTTACAGTCAGACTTGTATGTTCATTAAGAGTAATAATTCTAGATCTATTCCGTAGAGTAACATCCATTTTTACAGGCCCGAATCACACTGAGAGAAAAAGTACACTATACCACTCCTCACAGAAACAAGCTCTCAACTGAAGCTGAGGGGGCAGCTAGCTGTTATATTCTGACTAAAACCAGTCAAACCACATTTTGTTACTCAAGGTTGTACACTGACACCTGTTCAAAGCAGTTAAAACTGGTTTGAATCACTGACTGGTAACTAATGATTTTACTTACAAAAATGCTTTGTCCCAATTAATTTGCACAGCACTGTAAGCAACAATACAACCACCAAGCTTTCGGAACCTGTGCTGAAAATTTAGATAAATACTTAGTAAACTCTGTCAATATGAAAAAGCTTTTTCATATTGACAGAATTTAGTAAGTATTTATCTAAATTTTCAGCACAGGTTCCGAAAAAAGTAATTTTCTCACAATTCAACCATGTGACTATACATCAGAGACTGAGAAAAAGCCTGGATTACATAAGGCACACAAAAACACTCTCATATGACATGATAGGAGGCCAAGAATAAGGACGCTCTGCAGAAGCAAAAAGTTGGCTGCGTGCCAAGTCACTTGTATTTCAGGTGAACTGTACTTCTGAGTTCAGTAAACACGAACATTGTGTGATAAAGCTGGAGCATGAGAGAGCCGGATCAAGAAAACAACAACGTTTTACTAGAAGCAACTTGAAATAAAAACATAGCGCACTTGGATTGTAACAAAGGTCAGGCCAGGAGTCAGCACGTAGCGTCAGGTGTATCATGGACTAGTGAATATCATGATGGATCTTACTCCATATGTTTTTTTCACGTAAAAAACTAAAAAACTGGCACAAGAGCCACACCGCCAAACCCCCACTCTATGCCCCTTTACCGCGCTACATTCTAGGGGGTAGTAACTTAGTTCTGAATATAGACAGTTCTATCTTGTTGTTAAATGAATAACTCTCATGATTCACTCACCAGTAAGTTCCTGTAGCCCTGAATGTACCGTTGTGTAAAGATACTATGTCTTGTGTCATCATCTATAAAGAAAGTCTGGTGATACTTGGTCTGGTAGTCCGCTGCCTTTTTCAACAAAAGAGATGTAATTGTGTAGAAAGTGTGGTACACCTAAGGTTACACAAACCATAATGGGGTAACACATTGGTTACCAACTTTACATGTTAATATAAAAATTCATGTGGTTTTTGATCATCAAGCTTCAATTAAAAAGTGCTCTGGTTCTACCCACCAGTCTAATTACTGTACTAAGGCTCATAGGGGTCATGCTGGACTTTTGCATTGAGGCCAACCTTTAGGATAGGTCATTAAAATCTGATCCAAGGGGTGCAATACCTGGCACCCCCATGCATGAGCTGGTCCTGGTGCTGGCGAAGTGCTCAGCTCCATCAATAATATAGTGGCTGTAGCCAAGTACTGCAAGGAGTGTGAATGGGCAGGTACACTGTAAAGACATCATGTGCCTATAGGCACCTGAGATATAAACCTGGAATGATTTGCCTTACAGGTGAGGTCTAAAGGGCCTGTTACAGCTTCAATGTCTCAGGATCCGACCAACGATCTGACTTGACCTGGATCGCTGTAATCAATGTTCAATGATCCTAGTGAGGTGTCACACGAACAGATATTTGAACGATGCAGCAACGATTCAGGCGACAAGGAACGATACTTGCGGTCCTTTGGTCGCCTAAGTCCTTCAGTTCTGAATAGAAGTCGTAAATGACATCATTATCACAGTGTCACACACGACGATGCAGCAGATCGAACGAATGATGAACGACTGATTTCTGGTCCTGTTCATAAACCTGCGATCAACGATCAGCCGACTTATCGTGATCGTATCTACGTGTCACACGTAATGACATCGTTACGACGTCGTTGCTCAGCCCCAAAACCCGTGACGTACCAACAATATCGTTTACGATATCGTAGCGTGTAATGGGCCCTTTATTCTAGCAGATCACTCTGTTACAGGCGTGAAAGGGAGTTCTCTCTGTCATCTTACACCAAGAATCATGTCTCTAATCTCACCAGTTCCTATGTTATTAATAGATACATTCTTTTCACTGAGTTTGTCCAGGACTTGCATAGTGATGACCTTTTCTTAGGATAGGTTATTAACCCCTTATAAACAGGGCCATTTTTCATTTTTGTGTTTCATTTTTTTCTCCACTTCTTCCAAGATACTTAGGTTTTGTATTTTTCCATCGATCTAACCACATGAGGACTTGTTTTTTACAGAATGATTGTACTTTTCTATTTTCTATTTACTTCATATAATAAAATGGATGGCATAAGTATCCAAGTGTGGTAAAATAGCAAAAGAAATGAAATTCTACAATGATTTTTTATTTTTATTTTTTTTATTTACAGCATTTATTTTACCATAAATCTGACCCGGCAGTAGAATTCTCCAGGTAAGTATGATTACATAGATACCAAACATGTATAGTTTTTGTTTTAAGTGGTGAAAAAAAAAAATCAGAAATCTAGAACAAAAAAGACTTTTCTTTGTGTCATAACTTTCCAAGAGCCGTAGCATTTTACTTTTTTGGGATATTGACCTGTGTTGGGTCTTTTGTTTTGTGACACTAACTGATGTTTTTATGGATATTATTTTGGAGTATATACAGGTGCATCTCAGTGAATTAGAATATTATCAAAAGGTTAATTTATTTAGTAATTCAATACATAAAGTGAAACGTAACTATTATATAGTCATTACAAACAGAGTGATCTATTTCAAGTGTTTATTTCTGTTAATGTTGATGCTTATCGCTTACAGCCAATGAAAAACCAAAGGTCTTTATATCAGAAAATTAAAGTAGGGAGGATGAAGGGTCTGAGAGATAAAATATTACCTAAATAGTTATCAGAGGCTTCACCTTGTGTGGTTGTGAGACCAACCACTATAAAAGCAATCACAGCGTGCATCCAGCATGGAGCATGGTAGGAGATGAGGTCTGAGAGATAAAATATACCAAAATCAAGCTTCACTTGTGTGTTGTGAAGTCACAACACTATAACATAGCACGCTGCTGCAGTCCTCAGCGGTGCATATAGATATGAGATGATGGTAAAAAAACGCGCTGCCATATTTCACGAAACATCAAAGGGTGAATATAATATTGATTTATTAGTAACACGTTTCAGGGCTCCCTGGCCCCTTCCTCAGATAAAATCAATATCATATTGTCATGTTTCAGGGAAACCCTGAAACATGTTGACTATTAAGTCAATATTATATTTCCCCTTTGATGTCTCGTAGAATATGCAGCGGTTTTTAGTCCTTCATCCACCCTGATTTAATTTCTGAGATAATGACCTTTGTTTTTCATTGGCTGTAACATAATCCATCAACATTAACAGAAATAAACACTTGAAATAGATCACTGTGTTTGTAATGACTCTGTATAATATATGCGTTTCACTTTATGTATTCAATTACCGAAATAAATTAACTTTTTGATGATATTCTAATTCATTGACATGCACCTGTACGAGCTTTTGATCACTTGCCTGGAGTTCCCCAACCCTGATTTACAGGGAAAGATATGTTAACCCACATCAAAGGCAGGGGAAATGACTTATAATGGACATAGTATGTCGTAAGTTGTTAATGGTTAATATCAGATTGGTGGGGATCTGACCCTGACACCTCGACTGACTGACCAGCTGTTATCAGAATACTCTGACATCGGAAATAAACACTGCGCTAGCACAGAAGAGCATGGCTTTGTAGATTGTGCAGTAACCAACTCCTATTAAAGTGAATGGTGACTGAGCTGCTATACTCAAGTTCGTTTAACTAACCTAATTATGTACAAGTTCTGGACAACCTATATAATCATTAATTTAAGTAACACTTGCAATTTACTATAAGTCATGATTCAAGAAGAAAATTATACTAATTAGTAGTTTATGCCAGAATAGGCACCCTGCTTGGTCACAGGATGATGAGCACAGAGACTTGGCCCCACATTTTCTGTACACAGAGATTTTGTGGGCACACATGTCTGACCACAAGGAAGAGACGTACTCTTATGCTGCTTTGTGGTAACTCTGTTCCCCATGTCTTACACTTATCAGTAGTTGTCAGCTGTTCTAGGGAGGATGACTAGAATCCCTGACTCATGACATAATCACAAGTAAAGTAACTTTTCCTATTGCTCAATGAATTTCACATCACTCCAATCGCAAAAAATGGAATATTGTCTGAAATATGACAGTTAAAAGCGGAATGTCAGTGTACAACAATCCATATTGTGATAGGGTTTTAGTGTTACACTTTTAGCTCTTTTTGTATTTTTTTCTTTACTAAACTAAAGGCCCAGTCACACATAACGACACACCAGCGATCCGGATAACGATGTGCAGAGATCGCTAGTGCGTCATTTTCACATCGCTGGTAAGATGTCAAACAGGCATCCCACCAGCGATGTGAAAAACGACGCACTAGCTATCCAGAATTATACTGATGTCGTTGGGAATTCTCACTCCATAGCGTAGCATTGAGATCGTTGGCCATTGTCCCTGATGTAGCGCTCCCAGCGGGAGAGCAATGACATAGAAATGACCCAGAGCAGTGTGTAATGATCAGCGATCTCACAGCAGGGGCCAGATCGTTGGTGCGTGTCACACACAGCGAGATTGCTAACGGGATCGCTGTTGCGTCACAAAATCTGTGACGCTACAGCGATCTCGTTAGCAATCTTGTTATGTGTGACAGGGCATTTAGTGATATTTGTACTGGTGATTACCAGAACTACTGATCACCATCACAAAGCGAGTCCCCTACATTGCCATTGTTTCATTGAAACCTGAAGCAGTGAGCTCAATCAGAGATGGCCACAGAACCTAGTTTGGAAGGTGTGACCCTCCTTGTTATAATAATAATAATAATAATAATAATAATTTTTATTTATATAGCGCCAACATATTCCGCAGCGCTTGTTATGCTATTGTGTCAATAAAGGTGCATAAGAGTTAACTATATAACTAACCAAATTATAAATATAATACAGATGTATCAGGTTGCAGATAACTGCATGGAAAGATAGAAGGTAATAAAATATGGAAATTATGAAAGGCAGCCATAATCAGTTTTAGACCTGTATGGAAATATCGTTCTTACTAGTAATACAATGGATAAGAAAAAGATATATCCGTCAAGCCCGAACATTTATAATGTTACTGTTCTTTTATGCAGGATGGGGCCCTCAACCACATATGGCGGCATTCCATAAAGCCAGTAGTAATAAACAATCTCATCTAGAACCAGATCAACTTCCAAGTTGTGGTTTATATGTGGTTTGTTACCTTTCCTTTTGGGCTCTTCTCATTTGCTGGATACATGAAGATTCCACCATAGACGAGTGTTCTGTGAACATCAGCAACCATTGAACCAACGTACCTGGAGCTATAAGGAGCACTTCCATCCTGTACAATAGAGAAACAGTTTATCCACTCATTCCTTGACTGGTTAGTCAAGCAAAATTCAGTATTGCGGACTCCATATGTGGACTCATATTAATATCTTTTATATACTATTTTTTATGGTTTTACTCAGTAATAAAAGTTAATATACATACTAATGCTTTCTGTTAAGCATATATTTTGGTGGCTCAATAAGTATGGCCTACTTTAATGTATGGTGGGTTCATAGACAATCAGAAGATGTGGCGAAGCAAATTTGCCTTGGCAAATAAATCAGTGTGATCATTAGCAACCTTTCATTATTTAATTTACTCACTTATGTAGTGCTATTAATTCCACAGCACCTTTCAGATGTGATCATCACTGTCCCCATTGGGGCTCACAATCTAAATTCCCTTGCAGTATGTCTTTGAAGTGTGGGAGGAAACCAGGGAAGCCAGAGGAAACCCACACAAACACAGGGAGAACATACAAACTCCTTAGAGATGTTGTCCTTGTTGGGATTTGAACCCAGGAGTTCAGCGCTGCAATGATAACCACTGAGCCATCATGCTGCCCATATCATTAGTTTCATGCTGCTCGAACCACAGGCAACAAGAATCAGAGAGTGACTTTGCTATTGCAG